>JAVJIF010013431.1:0-123770 GCA_038442645.1 Agave tequilana | reverse complement strand
AACTAATACTCAACAATAACAACACTGTAGTTGGCAGCAGAAAGCAAGAGGAAATGCAATAATCACAAGAGCTTTGAGTGTACAGTGCAGGCTCAAGTGACGGAAGTGTGCAGTGCAACAAACAAATCATGGACAAGGGCTGCAACCGTGCACTGCAGCTGCAACGAGGTCTCTGCTGTCTCTCTCTCTCTCTCTCTCTCTCTCTCTCTCTCCCCCTCTCCGTGCATTGCAGCTGCAACATGCTCTCTCCTCTCCCCCACCACCAGCCCCACCCCCCCCCCCCCCCCCCCCCCCCCCCACGCAACCCCCGGTGCACTGCAGCTGCAACAAGCTCTCTCTCTCTCTCTCGCATCTCACGAGATCTTCTCTGCTTCGCGAAGTCCTTTGAACTCTGGGCCCTGCCCCCCAGCTGCTGACTCAGGCCTACGATCTTGGCTGTAGACGAGCTCTCTGCTCTCTCTCTCTCTCTCTCTCCCCGCCGGCCCCCCGTGCACTGCAGCTGCAACAAGCTCCCTCGCTCTCTCCTCCCTCTCTCTCTCAAAGTACACACACGAGCTAATTTATTAATTTACTTTTTAAAAAAGTTAGAAAAAAAAAAAAAGGGAAAAACTGATGATCTGAGCAGGCTTGGTCTTGGGATGACATGCTAGTTTAAAGTTTAACTCACAAATTTAGAAAGTTTAGCAAAAACAAATAGAGTTCACCTAATTATGTTGAAGCAAAAATGAATGTAAAAACGCCCAAAAACTATATTCTAGTACCTAATTGGTATTTTTTTTAAAAGAGAAGAAGACTACTTATAGAATTTATTAGCAAGAAAAAGAACAATCAGTTAGAGCATGGGGCTGTTTGTTTCGCCGTAAAAAGGCGTAAAACCCGTAATTCGTAAATGACTTATAACCCAATTACAATTACAACGTTTGTTTGGACCGTAATTCGTAAAAGACTCACACAGCTCAACTACCACTCACTTGCAACCCAATTACCACTCATTTACAGCCCAGTTACAGTTAATTTTGTGATCATACAAATTTGAAATATTTTTTTATGTTAATATTAATTTTTTAATATTTAACATTTTTAATATTTATTTGCAATATTAAAATTTTTAAATCATCAAATAGTTAATCTTGTGAGCAACTTTTCACTTACGACTTACACATTATGACAACCAAACACCGTAAAATACAATACACTTTCTCATTTACAACTTTATATACCAACCAAACACCGTAAAACTTACATGCATGTAACTCATTTACAACTGCAAAGGACTTTACCAATTACAACTTACGAATTACGGCCAATTACGACAACTAAACAGACCCTATGTCTTTTCATCAAAATCCAACTTATTTAGCGTTTGCAAACAGCTGTGGAAGAAGACAATCTTCCCCCGGTGGAAGGAGAAAAAAAATTTAAATCATTTCTTCTTATTGTGTTATTGTTGCACAAAAAGTTAGATTTTTTTCTTTCTAGGGGAACTTTTATATAAGACGAGTTGGATTCCCAGAAGTAGGTGAGAAATAAGAAGTGAGAAACTCATTTTTCACTGCTCTTATTTGTTTTGAATCAGAAATAAGAAATGAGAAAATCTTATTTTCTTTTTCCTTTTCCTTTTTACACTACCATTTTTTTTATTTTCAAGATGTTATAGTTAATTTTGTGATCATCACCTGTAATAAGTTGTAACTTAATGTATTAAATTTTGATGTCATATTAATCTCATTTTCAGTTCAATTACAGTTAAAAAATATTATTTCAAAATTTAGATTTAATTTAATATTATTTTATGATCAACTTTGTGGTCAATTTTCTCACTTTCACTTTCACATTACTAACCAAACACTGAAAAATACAATATATTTTTCACTTACACTTTCAAATTACAGCCAAACATCAAAAATGAGAATTGAACAAATCTCAATTTTCACTACGTTTTCACAATTTTCAGCCTCATTTTTCACTTACACATTTTCTTTCTAGTGAGGTCAAACTAAACATGCCTATAATGGAACAAGTCCTTTTCTTTTTCTTTGAAAATGAATCGTCTTATATTATAACAAAGATTTAACTTTCTTTTTTATAATAAGAATTCATTGCTATCGAGCTACAATGACATTTATAATATATCTTATTTTGAAAAAGAATGTTATAAATAGTCACTTACTTGTTCTGAATACCAAAACCTTAATATTGTATTTGCCTCTAATTTAGATATCTAATTTAAATTTTGCATTATATTAATATTCTACAGATAGAAGATATTAAGATCTAAGTACAGCCATGTGCTTAAATTCCTTTTCTCTAAAGAGAGATTGCAAAGGGTATGACAATCGTCCCGGAAAAGGTTAAAGAGAGAGCCGCGAGTTTTCACTTTTTGTTCAGAATTCGAGAGTTGAGAGAGTGATTTCATCATTTATAGTAAACTTAACTCATTAAAAACAAGGGTTATTGTCATATCAATCTCATATATATTTTTTAATTTTATTTTAATTTCTTAAATCTTTATATTTTCAAATCACACTTCAAATTTTATAAGTTTGGATAAAATACCCCCAACACTTCTTGTCTATTTTGTAACAGTAGAGAAGCAAAAATATTACTTTATCCTCAATTTTGACAAAAAATGCCCCTCTTTCTTTTACTCTCTCTCTCTCTCACTAAACACCACCGGTAACCTCATCAGCCGCAGTAGTAGCTGCAGGCAGCAGCAGGCAACGATAACAGTAACAACGTCGGCTAGCAACAGAGAGAGTAGGTTTATTGAGAGGAAAATATAGTAAAAAGATGAGAATATAATAGCAAGTTCACATATTATCTTAAGATATTTAAATTTAAAAGAAAATATTCTGATTTATAAACAGAAAAATTAATAATGAGTGATATTTTGCTCAAAATATAAAATTGAGGTGGCGATTTAAAAATATAAAAAATTTAAGAATTAATATAAAATTTTGAAAATTTTAGAGGTCCACATAACAATAACCATAAAAACAAACCAAAATTTCAAACAATATTTAAGAGATTGAACAGTCCGGCTTCAGATGCTGGCAGGGCATATATGGGGGCCCCACAGAAGAGACACCATCACCAACGCCACCCTGTCTACCAACTAGGCTTGCTGTTGACCCGGGTCCTCGTCCTCATCCTATGTGACCGTACACCTGGGCCCCACTCCTATTACTCCACAATTTCTCCCATAAATCCCCACTTTTTCCCCCTCAACAAATTACAAATTAATTAAACTTGTGTTTTTATCTTCTTTCCCACACCCTTTTTTTTTTTTAAACATTGATCGAACGGATGGATTCGGGTGTGCGTTGTTATGATTAGTTATCCCTTCACCGATCACATGTATGATGTGATTAATGAGAAAAGTCATTTATCTCTGTCAAAATTAGATACAAACACGAATTGAATACAAGAGAAACAGATATGTTTACAAAACAACTAAATAAGTATAATTATACCTAAAGCAAAAAGCATATACATGACGGTGTTATGCAAGCATGTATGCAACCGCACAATTAAACAGTATAATATATAGTTATCGTAGGTTACCAATGAACGATATACTTCAATATCGTAGAATGTTAACTTGATCTCAAATGACAATGAACCATTCTTTCTCCATAAATAATTATGCATAATGAGCTCCTCACGTTGGGGGGGTGCAAAGTACAAACGAATATATCAATCAGAATTATCAGCACACACAACCTAAATGAATTATGAATATAAACAAAATGCTCAAGATTTGAACTATTAATTGCCCAACCTAATCATGAACCGGACCAAACAATTATATAACACAATGAAACCTCGCAAAAAGGACGTGAGAGGTTATGTAAGACTTCTTAATCACATCAATTAGTCTTGATAGATTGGTACTAATCTAAAACCTCTCAGCTTCTTTATTTGTTTTGCAGGATTGAAGCTTCCCCCATTTACAAAATGTTTCTTGGTTGTTCTCAATGTGATTCTGTTCCATTTAAACACTGTATAAAGCTAATTATATCACCAGCTAAAAGGCGATCGATACATTGAATTGCTAGAGATGAGGGTATCGGTTAATTTTAACTAGAGCATCTCCCATTCCTTAAACACGTGATATCTTTGTTCTCCACCTCACGCCACTCAATTATTGGAGAAAAATTCACTTAATAGTGTCTCACTACAAATGGTGAGAACCAAATTCAATACCAATGTAGATCACGCTTTAGGAACTGTAGTAGTAATCTATTGTTACTCCTCCATTCGATTGATCACGAGTTCATGACTACTCTCTCAAATTTGAATCAAAAATTTGAATTTGGAGGGAAGGCATGGTGAGGGTCCCACGCCAATAGCATAATTTGCGTAGGAAAAGGTACAAGGTTGATAGATGGGGGATTGGGCTGATATGGTGTCAGCTTTCGAGTGTCTACTGAAGTCACAGATGGAATGATCTCCACACCTTCATCTCCCGTAGGGGTGGCCAACGGGACGAATCGGGTTGATTCGTCCCGTCTGGCAAACGAATCCCGGACGAGACAGGTTGGACCCGTCTCGTCACGGGTTAAACGGGACGGGTTGAAATCCCGGGTAACGAATCGGATCTCCTGACCCGATTCGTTACCGGATTCGGCGAGACGGGTTGGACCCGTCTCGCCTTTTTTTTTTTTTAATTCGATAATTCATAAATTTTAAAATTTAATGTTAAAAAGAAAATAGGAAAAAATAGGAAAAAAATAGGAAAAAAAGAGGAAAAAATTTTAAAAATTTTCTAAAATTATAAAAAAAATAGAATTGATTTTCACTAATTACAAGTTTTTTTGTAAGGCAAATTATTTTATTAATATGAAAAAATCATATACATTGCTCATCACATATACAATGTACATAAAACTCATCTCGTATACATAACAAAACTCTGGTGCTCATCTCATACAATGTATATAAAAAACTCTGGTGGTTCTCTATTCGTCATCCTCGTCTTGTTCAAATTCTTCATCCAGAATAGCTTTCCTTGTGTGCGTCTTTCTGCATCGAACCAGTCCTTTAAGCAAACCGCCATCTCCAAGTGTTTCGGCGTCAGCCTGCTCCTCCAGGGTGTCAAAACTCTACCACCTGCAGAAAACGCGCTCTCGGACGCTACTGTAGAGGCCGGAGGTGTTAGTATATCTCGGGCCATGGTAGAAAGAACAGGAAATTGTTTTCTCTGTTCTTTCCACCACGACAAAACATCAAATGTTTCCCATGATTCATCATCATTTTCATTTATTTCAGCAGGCATTGTGTTCAAATATAAATTAAATTCATCAAATGAACCTGCTCCTGAAGAGTGTTTCTTTCTAGTATTAGAGGAAAGTATACTTTTAAAATTAGATAATCTTTTACCTAGACTACTAGAAAAAGTTTGTGATGGTGTAGGTGCCCTAAATTCAGAAGAAGAAGGTGGAAATAACTCATCTCTGTACAATGAGTACATTTCTTCTAAAGAGATCTAATTTCTAAAAGTAATTTATCTACATCTTGTTCATAATTTAAACATAAAATAAAATTAGATAATAAAAGTTTTAAATTATCTATTTTAATTCTAGGATCCATAATTGCAGCTAAGTAAAAAAAAAAGGCATATTTTCAAAATATTTTCGAAATTTTCTTCCATATCATGTATAGCCTCTTCAAGACTATCATCATCTCTATATGCAGCAAATACTTGAGCAATTTCATTAAGATTATAAAAAACTAAGTTACATGTGGGATAATACGTACCAGAAAGTGCTTTTTGGCTGTGTCAGTGTCAAATTTTTCTAGAAAAGTATAAAAATTTCATATAATTTCCACTCTTCATCACTAATATAAAGAGATGAACATTCATTTATTGTAAAAAATTGAATTGCTTGTTAAAAGGAATGCAATCTTTAATCATATAGTAGCTTGAATTCCAACGAGTTTTCACATCTGCTTGGAGCAGTTTTCCTTTAGTCCACATTGTCGGCAGTAACCTTTAAAAGATTGTCTCCTAGGTCCACTGTGTTTTATATGTAAAATAATTTCTTTAACTTTATAAATATATTTGTCTAAGAGTTTTAGACCATCTTGTACACATAAATTCAATATATGGAAACACATCTAAGATGAAAAAGTTTACCATTTAAAATTGGATCTAATATCGTTTTCAATTGTCTTATTGAAGCAGTATTTTCACTTGCATTATCAAAAGAAATAGAAAATATTTTATTTTCTATACCATAATTTCTACAAGTAAGAAAAATTGAATTTGCTACATTTGTAGCAGAATGTTTCTCAGAAAATTTAGAAAATGATAAAATACGTTTTTGTAAAATCCAATTTTCATCAATAAAGTGAGCAGTAACACATAAATAATGAATAAGATTAAGAGCTTCCCATATATCGGAAGTTAAAGAAATTTTTCTAGCATCACTAGTAAAAAGAGCCTTCAAAATATTTTTTCTATTTACAAATAAATCTTCAATTTCTCTAGTTATAGTTTGTCTACTAATTCTCTTATAATCAGGAGCAAAAACAGATTTAAGATAATCAACTAATGCATCTGGTTCAGTAAAAGAAAATGGAAGTTCTGCTCGAACAATAAATTCAGCTAACTTATGTTTATTTACTTCAGGCTTATATCTCCAAGTGGAGAGTGTGCCTGAATCAGCTAATATTTGTGCTTGTTGTGGTGGTAAACCGTGACTTTTAGCATGCTTTTTTCATAGTGTTATAAGAACACCAGTACCGTATCCTTCTTTATGATCAAATAGTTGATGACAGTACTTACATTCTGCCTTTCTTCTACCTTCAACAATTTTAAGACAAAATGGTTCCACACTCAGAAGTTTTGGCTCTTTCTTTAGTGGTTGTGCTTGTGCTTGTGCTAGTTGGTTCAGGTTGTTGTGTTTCTGGAACTATAGTGTCATGCTGTGTGGTTGTGTATCGTGTTGTTCTTGTGTTTCAGTAAAAAAGGAGCTAGAGATTGTGCGTGCATTGGTGATGTTGACATTAAAAGTTGAGAATATGAGGCATATTGAGGAGGGAAGGAAATAGAATGCCGACCTGTACCACTATCACTGGCATATGCAGCATGTGTATATGGTGCATAACCACTGTAGTCAAATGCATAGCTTGACGAACTGTGATAGGGAGCAAATGCGGATGTTGGTGGAGCATAGCTGTATGGTGGGTAAGCGGTATATGCTGACGATGAGCTACCGCCAACATCGGTGTAAGGTGCGGCAGCTGACGGATTGTGTGTTGATGAAGAGCTACCACCGGCTTCGATGAGAAACCGCCAGTACTCCAGTTGGGCTCCATTAGACTAGATTGAAAGTTGGTAGAGATTTGTAATTGTAAGAGAATAAGAGTGAATTAGAGGATGAAAATAGAAGAGAGAGAGTTGAGATGAAGTGAGAATGTGAGATGAAAATGAATGAGGGTAGAGGGTATTTATAGAGGATTAGAGGTTAGGGTTTTTATTTTTTTTATTTTTTAATGGGCCAACGGCTCATTTTTGAGCCGTTGAGGGTTTAAAACAAAAACATTTTAATATAGGGGGCGCAGAATAATTTTCCCCTCTAACGTTCTTAAAAAATTATTGGAAAAAAAAAAATAATAAGAAGGGGGGGGTCGGGGAAATTTTCCCCGACCCGACTCGTCCCGTGATTCGTCACGGGACGAATCGGATTCGTCCCGTGACCACGGGACGGGTCAACCCGTTTGGACCCGCCCCTTAACGGGGCGGGTACGGGTTGACCCGTCAACCCGTCTGTGCGACTCCGACGAGTCGCACAGTACGGGTCGGGGCGGGTCGACGCGGGTTGACCCGCCCCGGTGGCCACCCCTAATCTCCCGGTTCATTTGAGGTCCGTTTGTTTGCCCAGTTTTTTTAGAGTCAAAGGAGCCTGACATGCGGTGTCACATTGTTGAAATTCACACTGAGTGTTAATTTGTTCATGATTGAAAAAATACAATGCTGACAGTGAAAGTCACAAATTCATACGTGTTTCTTCACTGTCACGCTTGCGAAATCATGAATGAGAGCTCGAATTTGCGTTGAGCTTCATTGTAGCGTGCCGATAATTCTCTTCGTTTTTTTAATTTTTTTTTACTTGTTCCCTCGTTAGAGATCTGATTTTTTTAACAAGAAACAAACAGTGTCTTAATTTGATCCTCTCTGGGCTCAGAACTTACTGTAGCCGTTGTTAGTTATTATTATTATTATTATTTGATATTGTTTAATTTGTGATGCCAAAAATGCATAAAATTAGCAATGCGGTAATTGAGAGTTGTTTTTAAAGCAATTTTGCTCCCTTCCTCTGTAAAAGAGTGTATCTGATTTACTTTTAACCTGAAATAAGAAAAATACGATAACCACTATTTGCATTCATTATTCAACTCTCTACTTTACACTAGTAGAGAAAATGGACTAAACGAAGTTGATCGATCGATCGATCGAGAGAAGAGAGAGATGTCATACCAATTTCTATGTTCAACATTTGTGGTGGAGGTACACAACACTTGATATAAGAAAGATGATGATAAATAAACATATAGACAAACAAGAAAAAAATTTAACTTAATGTTATTAGAAAATAATATAGCATGTCTATTGTTGTTGAGATACTGTCAATAACTATCCAATTGAATAAATAATTAACTATGACTATTTGCTAACAGGAGTTTAATTGAATATCTGAATTCTAACCTCAGCAGATTCCATGGATCTGATGTCATTTAGGGCCAGGTATGGATATTGAAAATCAAAATAAAAGTATTAAAGATCACTAAGAGTGTTCTTGAGGTGGTAACAAGATCCATCCCTATTTATATTCTCAAGCACAATGTTATATATTTCTTTCACCTTGGTTAATTTCCTTGCACACATTGCCCATGGGGAAAAAAAAATTCATTTTCACATTGATTGTACGGTTAAATAATTTTTACAACCAATGACACGTCATCACAGCCCAACTCTAAGATATTATTGTAACCATACAAGAGGTCAACTATTTGAGCCATGCGGCATCTCGATTTCACTATTTCTTTTTTTTATATATAAAAAAAATGCTGATACCGATATAAAATTATTTTGACAAACTCGCAATGTCTTCAGCGTGCTTAAGTTATCTGTAAATTGCCACGACTTACAATAACAATATGACTTGAGTCACAATTAAGAAAATGTTGTTTAAGACTCTGTTTGTTTCTTTTATAGTAAAAAATAAATATGTTTTGACCCCTCTCACCTTGTTTTATTTTAAAAAGTGTTTTCTTTTCTCTCGAGAGCCTTTTTAAACATGTTAAATTTTATTATTTTTTCAAACAGATTATTGTTAGTCTTAATTTTTAAATGTGATTTAGTCATAAACTTTTTTGTTAAGAAACTACTTTTCCATCAAGCAATCTATAATAAGCTAAAGAGACAATTTCCTTTTTTTATCATTAGTAAGTATTAAATAATATTCTTGTTGTATATGCATGCATGCAAACAAATTATACAATAGATATAGAAAATCTGGCACGCGCGCACACACAATTTCTTTTTAAATTTATTTTGCTTAAAGGAAAAATAGTTTAAAACACAACTCACTAATTAATTATCTGATTTTTTTATCATTTTCATTGCTTTGGCCGTCTTCTTCAATACTTCACTTTTGCTTAGATCGCTTATTTTATTCAATTTTGCTAACTAACATCCGAGCATCAATGCTTATTAATTTTATCAGATAAACATCTAAATAAACAAAAAAGAAAAACAAATTACCAGCTGAAAACATAAATAGATCATGAAAATTCAATCACATTCATGATCAAAAAGCTCAAACTTGATCCTCATAATCACCCTTCTTTTTCCCCTCACCCTCTCCTTTTTTTTTTTCTCCCCCTTTCCACGGTTCCAATGCAAATGGGAATCCTGTTGGGGATCTTGATCCTGAAAAAGAAAAAGAAAAAGAACGAAAAAACTTTTTAAGGTCAATACCGTAATTAATCCCCCACTCCATTCCAGTCCTTTTACCCCAGTGTAGAGAGAGAGAGAGAGAGGTAGAAGGGAGCGGATATTGCCACCCAAAGATGATGAGGGTACCCTCTAGATTAAGGCACTCCTGTTTTGACTTGGAGCTATTTGGTTAGGTGAGGAAGTGAGGAAATAGTGATAGTTTCCTTAACTTGAAAATTGATTAGTCAATTTTTCGATGTTTGGATGTTGTTGGGAAGTGTGATTTGAAAATTGTTATGTCTTTTTTGGTATTTGGATGGTAATGTGAAAGTGGAAGTGAAAAAGTTGATCACAAAGTTGACTGCAAATTAATATGAAAATAAAAATTAATTAAGAAAAATAAAAATTAGACTGTAATTAAAATACAAGTGAAATTACATCATCACAAAATTAACTGTTTTGAGTTACAACTTATTACAAATGAGATATATATGATCACAAAATTAACTGAGCACCCTAGAAAAAGTGAGGAAATGGTTGTGTAAAAGGAAAAAGAAAAAAGGGGTTTCTTATTTTACTTCTCCGGTGTTTGGATAGATAGGAAAGTGAGAAATGACACTTCCTCATTTCCTTAACACTTCCTCATTTTCTTACTTCCGCCCACTTCCTTGAATCCAAACAGCCCCAAAAGCACCCTTAGAAAATTCAAAAATATCAAGAATGTCCTCTTCTTTTACACATCTTCTCTCCTCCTCTCCCCATCCGACCAGCCACCGACGACTCTCTCCCTCCCTCTTCCTCTTCAACCCTCCCCACCCCATCCCTCGCCTCCCCCGCACACCCTGTCATCCACGCCTGCCTTCCCTCGTCGCACGCTCGCCTCTCCCCTCCTCCCTGACGACCTCCCACGCAGCACGCCCCTCCCTCGCATGCCTCTCCTCCCTCCTCGTCCCTCACCCCGATCTCCCTCCCCCGCCCAATCCCCCTTTGTTCGTTCAGAATTAGCCAAATAAGGAGTTAGGGTGGTGGGAGAGGAAGATTAGAGGAGGGGAGGCAATGAGGGCAGGCGAGGAGGGGGATAGCGGGGAGAGCAACGAGGGAGGCGGGCGGGCGGGAAGTAAAGAGCGGGAAAGGAAGGCAGGCGGCGGGAAGCGCCCCTATTCACTAGAAAAGAAAAAGAAGAAGGTAGAAGAGAGAATAATATTTTGATTTTTTCATAAAGGTAACTGTATCTAAAAATACACTGACACACTTGTAACAATTTGTTAGAGGCCTTCATCACTTTTTGGGGTGACAATATACATTCACGAGAGTCACAAACACAACGAAGGGCGAAGCCAGTCGTCTTCACTCCCTCTCAGTCCCCACTCCTGACACTCAAGCCGACGCTTTGTCTATCTCTCTCTCCTATAAAATTCCCGAAAAGAAATTCCAAAACCCACAAACTCCTCTCTCTCTCTCTCTCTCTCTCTCATGGACGAAACAAGAGACCAAGACGACATCTTCAACGGCGGTGGCCTGAAGCCGCCGGAGATTCCGGCGGACCCAATGGAGTTCCTCTCACGATCCTGGAGCGTCTCCGCTCTAGAGGTCTCGAGGGCGTTAGCTCCGCCATCAGCAGTGCCGCTGCCTGCGGACGTGGCGCCAGAGGTGATACCGGAGGAGGTTGATGAAGATTCGGGGTCGCCGTCGCCGGAAACAACTTTTCCTTTGCTTCTTCGGCCACTTCTCAGATGGTGCTTGAGAGGATAATGTCGCAGTCTGTGAGTTTCTTTTTGATTCTAATATTTCGGTTCCCTTCCAATTTGTGAGAGAGTTCTATAAAATCGATCTTTGCCATATTTTTTGAGCATTAACATTTTTTTTCCTTTTCAAAGATCTGATTTTCAACCGATCTTTTGTTGTTTTTACAGCAGGAGGTGTCGTCGCTCACATCAGGTCGACTCTCGCACAGCAGCGGACCTCTCAACGGCGGCGGTTCTCTCTCCGATAGCCCCCCAGTTTCCCCTTCAGATTTGTTGGAAGAAGCCAAGGTCACTCTCATTATTCTCTTTCAAAATCTCATTCTTCGCTCTCATTCTTTTCTCTCAAAACCCCATTTTTTTTAGTTAATGTTAATTATAATTATTAGTGTATTTAGAGCTCAGGATATTGTAAATTTAGTAAAGATACGTAATTTGAGAGCACTGAAGACAAAGTGACGAACTTCTCAGCTTTTAGCGTTACCCCACGGACTCCTCTCCCCCTCTCTCTCTAAAAAAAATTCTAGAGAGAGAAACTGAAGAAAGAAAAAGAGAGGAGCAAGAGAGATTGACATCGATGGTGCCTTTCTCTCCTTCCAATAAAAACAACACTACTGACATTTCTTTCAGACGGCGTGTTAATCAAAGAACCATCTTTCCGCTGCGCCTGCGCAGGCTTGGCTTCGTTTCCATTTCCATCTCTCAATGTTCTCTCTTCCCAAAACAACCCGGTGCTGAAAATGAGTACTTGCCTCTCTTCCCGGAATGCCCCTGCTTTAATCGACACCCCTCTAGTCGTTTTGTTAACAGTGGGGTGTATTTTGGGAAGAGAAGCTGGTTCTAAATTTTTTTGTCCTGTTTTTGCTTGAGAAAGAAGAAGCTTTGATTCCTCCGCAGAGTTTTGTCTGCTCTCTCTGATCTATAGCAACAGTGTTCAAATTTACCGGAACACCCTCACAACTTCCTGTTTCAAGGGGTCAGTTTCGTCATTTGAGGCTCACACGCCTTCTGCGTGACAGTCGTTCGTACTGTGTCCTGACCGCGGTTTGGCTTATTTCTCGCAGTATTGCCGCGGGATAGCGACAGCGAAGCCCCAGCAGCACCACAGGGTGGGGACCACCAAGACGGTGGGGAGGTGGCTCAAGGACCGCCGGGAGAAGAAGAAGGAGGAGGTCCGGGCCCACAACGCACAGCTCCACGCCGCAGTCTCCGTCGCCGCCGTCGCCTCCGCGGTGGCCGCCGTCGCCGCCGCTACCGCCGCCGCGTCCGGGGGCGGGAAGGACGACCGGGCCGCGAGGACCGACATGGCGGTCGCCTCGGCCGCCACGCTCGTCGCCGCGCAGTGCGTGGAGGCGGCGGAGGTCTTGGGGGCCGAGAGGGAGCACCTGGCATCGGTGGTGGGGTCCGCCGTGAGCGTTCGGACGCCGGGGATATAATCACGCTGACGGCCGCAGCTGCCACAGGTAAAAGAAGTTCAGAATTTGATATCTTTGGGATGAAATTTTGATGTCTAATGATTTGTGGATGAGTTTAGCATTGAGAGGCGCAGCGACTCTGAAGGCGAGAGCGCTGAAGGAGGTGTGGAACGTGGCAGCGGTGATCCCGGTGGAAAAGGGAGGTTTGGGGAGCAATCACAATCACGGCCGTTACCGGGATAATAGTCAATTACGCCGGAAGAATTCAGAAGGCAGTGATGGCCGTGGCGGTGATGGTGGTGGATTCAGTGGCGAGCTTGCGCCCGAGGAGAACTTCTTGGGGCTCTGCAGCCAGGAACTCTTGGCTCGCGGCACCGAATTGCTCAAACGTACCAGACAAGGTGAAGCAAGCAATATGTTTGAATTCAGATTGAGCTTGTTCTTGTTACATGCAAATGTTGTGCTAATTGTGTTGTGTTGTTTCTAGGTGTTCTGCACTGGAAGCTCGTCTCTGTTTACATTAACCAAATGGGTCAGGTGATGCTCAAAACAAAGAGCAGGCATGTAGCAGGGACCATCACCAAGAAGAAAAAGAGTACGCGGCTAGCTCAGTACAAAATCTCGAAAATTTTCAATAAAGCTCGGGGACTGAATCAATGTTTTAACGATGACTTGTTGTCAATAATGCTGTTCAGGTGTGATCATAGACATTTGCAAGGACGTTCCGGCCTGGCCGGGACGGCATTTGCTGGAGGGCGGAGAGCGGCGGCGCTACTTTGGGCTGAAGACGGCGGAGCATCGAGTGATTGAGTTCGAGTGCAGAAGCCAGAGGGAGTATGAGATGTGGACTCAAGGAGTGTCTCGACTGCTGAGTTTAGTTAACGGTGGCGATGGGAGGAAGAGTGTGTTTGACCGGTGAGGCTGCCGACAGATCGATTGCTAGCTGTTAGCGGTTAGATGAGAAAGGGATGGTGTACTGGAGCCCATGACCCCACTTGAATTGAAGAGCTGAAGAGGGAATGCCTCTGCAAAATCTCTAAATCCTTGATGCGGGTTCCATCTCTTCTCACATTGTACAAAGAAAAAGAGGAAGTAATTATCAAATTATCTATGGGGTATCTTGTTAGTTTCTCTTTTGATGTTTGGTTTTCATATCATGCTACAACTTTGTATACCCGATCTTTTAAATAAAAAAGTTATTATTGATCTTGATCGATCTCTCTTTCACTGTTGAATTGTGGAGAATCTTTGACTGGAACCACAGAGAGCATGCAATTTGTTTAAAGAAAGAGCGTGCCACTGCGGGCCCCTTCACCTTCATTTATATTGAAAGAACTGGAGGGAAGCAAACATTCTAACAAAAAGAATGTCATCACAAACCAAATATACACTCACTTTTCATCAGAAGTTTACCAGTGTGAGGACAGTTTCGACACTCCAAATAAGGACCACAAGATACTTACAATTATACTTACAATTATGCTCAATTGTAATATCTACACTTCCAGCTAAGAAACCGTGGTTCACCAGTAAGAGATCGAAGCTCTGAGAAACTTACATAGGAGCAGACTATGTGCATGATTGTTACTCAACTTAGGAGATTTAGCAGAGCAGAGAAGAGGTTGGCAATGTCCAGATACAGCGAGATGGATGTTATAATGTGCTCATCATAAGTGTAATGCTTGATCAGGTTGTCGGTGTCATAGACGATGAAGCCTGAACACACGATGGCAGCGATGCAACAGTAGATGATTTTCCCAACCCTTCCCGGGGGTAAAAAGATCTGGAGTGCCATAACAAAAAGAGAAGTCCATGTAAGAGAGCTCAATGGAGAAAGAAAGGCTTAAAAGGAAAAGGAGTGCAGAAATCCATCACCAGGAGGAGACAGTAGACCATCAGTACCAGAATGGCTGCGAACAAGAAAGGGCCAAGGAAATTGAAATTATGTCCTCTCTTGGCTGCCCAGAATGTGCAGGGGGTGAGACCCACGACAACAATGGCCATCAACACTACAGCTTCTAGTGTAAATTTCCCTGTTGGAAACAAGCAATCAGATTGATGCAAGTCTCAAGTACTAAAATCATTCTATTACTGAACTCTGCCCGTGCCTGCTCCAGATTCATGCTCGACTGAAACACGCACACGCACTAACAATAGAGGGACACGTCTGATGAGTATACTTGAGCAGGGGTTATCTCATAGAAAGGGGAGCAAAAATGCTGAACAACAGACAATGAAGTGTGTGAATTGAACAAACCAATGAATGCTGATTAATGATGGAGTGAATTGGTGAATTTTTATGACAAGTTCTCAACTTCATAGTATCAGCACGTTAATTAACATAAATTACATAATACAGTGTCATTATTGATTAAGACTAAGATATGAAACTAAGATACAGTTGGGGACTGAATGCACGAGCTAGATGATGATCTCCATCAAGAGCAGTCACATCCGAAATAATTGTGATAATCTATTTGTCCTAATCACACCAAACAACTAAATCATAAACAGTCCGGGAAAAAACGAAAACAATTCAATATGTGACGAGTAAAATACGCTGACGGGTTGTTTGACGTGCAGGCTTTTGGACTGTAGTTAAGTCAAGTTGTTTGAACTTCAAAATTTGAAACTACAGGACAAAATATGACACCAAATATCAGTTCGTTCAGGTGGACCAAAGAATAGTGAACAGAACCTGATTGGAAATCGTTACTGTTAATAGATAGAAGCATACATCTCTCAAAACAGTGATGGCATGCACCTAACTGTTTATGCGGCTACCTCACATTTCCAAAACTTACAAGATTTTCGCAAGAAATCAAAACAATTACAAGAATACTAGTAAAACGATAAAATCATAAAAAATGCACCATATCTGTGCACATTGCTTGAATATAGGATAAAGTTCTTCCCTAGTAATTGGTAATGAAATAGAAATTTCTTTAACCAGGATAAAATTTTTGATATATGATTTGAGCAGTTAAACATGGATTGAAAAGTTATCCATCCCCATACCCCAAGGAAACTTGTGCAGTGTGCGTTCAGATTACAAGATGAATCTCATGTTCACCAATGATACAAATACCGCTGTGAAAGGCTGCTAAAATTTGAAGGTGACCTTCTCAATATAAAGATATATGATTTGTAAAATCACCAATTGTGTATGCGGGTGTCACAAAGAAGGAACATACAGCTAAGCCCAACAATTGGACGATAGTTCATGGTTAAAGCTGCATGCTGATATGCTTAGCAGGCTCACATATTTATACTCTGACCCCACATTTCTCACCAATCAAATATGCTATGAATACATATCATAATTTTCAAAACTTGAATCAAATGCATGTACACTATGCAGACCTAATAACCCTTTAGATCCAACGTTCTTGTGGTAGGAATTGTTGATTTCATTTATTTCCCAGTTTGCAACTGTATAATTCAACATTCAAGTTTGATGATTTGTAAGCGCATATTGCAGCATTATGGGATATCATGCAAAATTACATAAAGTTCTTCTTAAATCAATTCACTTATTCCTAGCCCTCTAACAAAAGAACCGCATCATGTATTACTTTGTGAAGGAATCCAACCCTCTGTAGTTCAACTGGACTCTGAATTCTCATTTAGGTCATGATATCCAGCAAATCCATTTTTAAGTTTTCGATGTCCTTGAATAACATGGCTCCATTAATCCAACGATCAGAATACTTAACTTCTTCCATCATTTTCCTATACTCCTGTTCTTCTTCAATTGCAGCAACTCAATCCTTCCATCCTAAGGAATATATTAATAATTCTAAAATGAAAACATATCAAGAAGATTGACAACTTTAACTTCAAGTCTATAAAGGCCCATCATTGAGTTATTCTTGTAGATTTTATTAATTAGTAATAATCCATGATAATGTCACCTTTGTTGGCCCAGAGGCCCTTCACTCTAGTTTTGATGATGATTAACTCATATAGTTATAGTTTACTAATAATCTTGTGATATTTAGTTTAAGATATTTGATCAAGATATTAGTAGGTGATTAGCTTCAACAAAGGTGTTTTGGAGCTTTCACATGTTGATTCAAAAGCTCGAGCGTCAAATCGCATCTAGTACTCGGTTGGAATCAAGCTCCTTGGATCGCGTTTGGATCGAGTCGACTTGGAGAAGGAGTTCTACAAGAAGACATCGGTTTGTTTAAGTCTAAGATTGGTTTAGATCTTGTGTTAAAGATTAGATAGTGTTGATATGCTCAAGTTCACATACACACACTTGTTTAAAGTTTCATGTGTTTGGTTTTTCAGTTTAACCAGTTTCGATTTTTCATATGATTTTCATAGATAGATAGAATCAAAACAAGTTTACATGGTTTAATGTATATTAGATTTGTCTATATACATCTATGCTTCATCTATTTAGAAAAACTTATTTTGATAGTCTATTTTATGAGTTTGGAGTTTTGTATTTAAACAAAACTTATTTTTGTATTTAATGTCAAAAACATAGATATAATATCTTTCATGTATATTGGATTCTATCCATATACAACATGCTTAAAAGTTGTTTCAATAAGTTTTGAAGAAAACGATTTTCCATTTCAAAAATTCAAGTTTTGAAAAATACGAATTTTGGTTTAAGACAAAATTTCAAGAACACAAAAATGGCTCAAATTGTTTATAATATGTGTTGAATTTTTGTCACATATTTGTATTTCAAAGATATAATAAGAACTTATTTTTGTGAAATTTATGTGTATTTTATGGGATTTTTTTACAAAGCAAATACCTAAGTTTTTAATTCCTATAAGTTTGACCGGCTGTCTGCCGGTCGACCGAGGCAAAAGTCGGTCGACCGGTCCGGTCGACCGACGTGCACAGAACGTGCACGCAGCCCAGGCTGGGAGGCCGGTCGACGAGTCGGTCACCGCCAGAGAGCTTCTGCTCCCTGAAAATGGCCCCGGTCGACCGACAGAGAGCTCTGCTCTCTGTTTCCAGTTTTCGGTCGACCGGCCGGTCGACCGGTGGCTCAACGGTCATAAATATGACCGTTGGCCGGTCGACCACCCGGTCGACCGAAAGTGCAAATTTGCCCTTTCTTGCTGCCAACGGGCAGAATTCATTTGGGGCTATAAATACCCCCCATTTGAGCTGGTTTTGTATATCAATTTTAAGAGCAAAAATCTTCATCTTCTTAAGTGTTTTAGCTACAAAGTTTTAAAAGAGTTCTTAAGTTTAAAAGATCAATCTTTATTTGTTTTAAAGTGTTAAAATTTTCAAAGAAAAATAGAGTCTTTGGGAATTAGTTTTTGATCTTGATTTCAATATCTACTTGGAGATTTTCCCAATTGTTTTTCTTTGTTCCAAACACTTTATTTTCTCACACTTGAGCCTATCAATCTATCCTATCTATTAGGATCTTGTTTTAGTGAGAAAAAGTTGTTTGTGGTCTTTGTGATCACTTAGAGTTATAAACCTTCCATACTTTGTGATATCCCTCTAGTGAGAGGTGATTGTGTTGATATCCCTCTAGTGAGAGGTGATTGTGGAAGTTGTGTTGGTATCCCTCTTAGTGAGGAGGTGATTGTGGTTGTTTGACTTTATGCTTGTCCCTCAATTGTGAGGTTGATCTTGTGTGACTTAGTGCCTTGCCTCTAGTGAGAGGTTGTATATGTTGAGAGAGGAGTTGTGTACTCCCAAATTGTATTTACCCAAATCCTCTGTGGAGGTTCCCTGTGTCGGAAGTTCTGTGTGGACGCTATAGTGGAAATCCTTCTGTGTGAAGGCGGGGACGTAGAGCTGGGTGCTCGAACCTCGAAACATATCTCGGTGTTTGCGATTGATCCACTATCTCTAAACTCTCTCTTATTTACCTTACATTGATTCATATTGTTCATATCATATATATGCTTAGGTTTGATTGTGTGCCTCACTTGTGTTCAACCAAGAGAACTTCATATAACACTTTAACTCTTTTTTAGAGAAATTTAGAGGAGATAGTCCAGAGCCCTTCACCGGGAATTCGGCTACACTCTTTGATTACACTAAGTGTGTTGCAATTAGTTTTTTATTCCGCATCATTTGTCATTAGATTAGCCTTACACCTATTCACCCCCCCTAGGTGTACTTTCAACCTTCACTGCTGTCACCATCGTCGTCGTTATTCCCATCACCATCAGCACCAAAACCACCATCACCACCTAAAACCTTTTTTCTATAAATCGAGGTTGCTATGGAGTTTTGCTGCTGAGCAAAACTCCATAAGAAGTTTGACAATTTTATGGCTGGGTATCTACTTGATGTCCACTCTCTTTTAATCAAAGCGGAATTCTTGACTGAGGACACTGTAAAAGAAAGGAACTTGTGATAATCCTAAAAGATTAGTAGGCGTCTTTCAGCCTATTTGGTTAAAAAAAAAAAAAAAATTCTAGAAGGAAAAAGTAAGATAAATTTGCTATAAGAAATCATATTCAGCTTTGGGACACACATAAAACACAAGTTCTCAAAATAATCCACAATAATGCAAATAATTAGATTTGACTACATTATTATATAAACACAGCGAAAAATTGACTTTTAGACGGAAAAAGCTCATTGAACATATTGTCTGAAGGTTGCACAATGAGTAGAAAAGAGAACATATAAAACAAAACTTGTAGCAAATGCCATTATAGCATAGTGGTAAATCTTCTTTGTATTGTGCAATAGGTTTGGGATTTAAATCTCATAGTTTGGGATTTAAATCTCATCTGCAGGCTAATCTTTAAAAAAAAAAACGAAAAAGAGAGGGAAAAAATAGAAAACCAGAAAAATGTATATTCGTCAATAGCATTTGTTTGTGCTAGCCAAGGTCACGTCCCAATGATAATCAATTCTTAACACCAAAGATTTCACTCATAATGGGGGGGATATGCCCTCTTAAATTTTAAAAAAAAAACATAGAAACGAAATCAAAGAAAGAAGATAAGTTGAAGTTTACGTAGGAAAAAATTATAACATCTCATTATCTTTTGACGATAGTCATACCGGTATATAAATAACCCATGGGGCCACTCACTCCAACTCAATGGACCAGCATAGAGTCCATAACTGATGGCATATGCACTGACAATACCCCAATAACAAAGCCCAACACAAAGCCCAAATAAGGCTATTGACAATACCTTATTGCAAAAACTATGGACATCTCTTCTTCAGCAGACTCATCAACTTGCATTTTAAATTTGTTATAATCAACATGACACTAGTTCTAGGATTTATATGCATCCTTTGTTATCCTATTGTCCTTCGTTATCCTAGTATTCATATAAATCCTTGAACTACTGTCAGTTATGGACTTTATGTTGGTCTATTGAGTTGGAGTGAGTGGCCCCACATGTTACTTATATACAGGTACGACCATCATCAAAAGATAATGAGATGTTATAATTTTTTCCTATGTAAACTTCAACTTATCTTCTTTCTTTGGTTTCATTTCTGTGTTTTTATTTTAAATTTAAGAGGGCAGATCCCCCCCCCCCCCCCCCAAAAAAAAAAAATTATGGGTGAAATTTTCTGTGTTAAGAATGGTTATCACTGGGACGTGACCTTGGCTGGCACAAACAGATGCTATTGCCAAATATACATGTTTCTGGTCTTCTATTTTTTTCCCTCTCTTGTTCTAATCAACATGACACTAGTTCTAGGATTTATATGCATCCTTTGTTATCCTAGGTTTTGTTCCTTCTTCGGATGTGTTTATTTATATACTTTAGTGTTCTAGAAATATTCACAAGAGGTGTGACATTAAAAAATAACCTCGCCACTTTTAGTCTTAAGTTCTATAAAAAACATACACCTTCAACCAGTCATCCAGTTAATATTGTATTGAGAAACTTTTGACAATTAGAGGCCTCATCCTCTAACTTGAAAGGGTGAAATTATGTTGTTTGTCATTATCACTATCACATACAAATCTAGGAATTGGCATTCTTCTTTTATTTCCTTATGGCTTCACATTCGTATCAATGCCTACAAGAATATTACAGAGTATAAGAATCCTTCACCAATTAAAGCCCTGCAAATCAAGAACACCCATCACGAGAAACCCATTTTCAGCAGTGCTCTCTATTCCATACTAGGTTCATGAAACATTTTATTTCCAAGATAAGTTGTAGAAATTATAACTAAGGTTTTATTACTTCCCTTTGTTTGGTCAAAAGCAAGCAAAAGGGTAGCACCCAACATCATATACCCATACCAGCTCACAGTGCCACAACAAATCGCATTCCTCCACCATGCCAACAAAGCAATGATAAATTCATCAATTTCAAAAGGCATGAGAACTACACATCTATGTGTACATATCGTCCACATTTTTATAATCCTTGATTGATTTCCTCAAGACTTGATAATATAGGAAAATCCACAAAAGCAATATATATCAAGAATTCCATTGCAAAAACCTCATTGCCAAAACTATTGGTCACTCTCCCTCCAATTTATCTACTTGTTTGGTATCGTAACCTAGAACTAGGATCTACTTCATAATCAACACCCAAAGCACAAATAACTCCAGGTGCTTTTTGCTAAAAGAAGCGACCCTTACAAAAATATACCAACCTATTTCCCACAAAAACCTGTCAATTATGGAATAATCCACAACAATAATATATATAATGAAGAATTATGGGGTTTCTGAAAGAAAAGAAAAGAAATTGCTTACCGCTCTTTGATGAGCAAGCCAGCCCAAGGGCAAAGCTGATGCATATCATAAATAACACGAGCAAAATCAAGTTCCCCGGATGTTTCTCCCTAAACAAATCATAGGTATCAATGCTGCGATACACACACAAAATAAGAAAAGGCAACAAATTTCCTAATAAATTAGAAAAAAAAAATTGCGGAAAAACATCTAAAATGGTTCCAAAAATATAACTATACTAATTATCGGCGAGATCGCGATTAGAATGAACACCGTCCAGGTGGCAGGGGGTCTCCGAGAGGAGGAATTGGGGGATTGGCCGCACAAAGACGACTAATGCCGTGACGACGTTGAGCAAAATCTCGAAGGTGACGACTGTGTAAACCTTTCGGATGGATGCCCATTGGAGCTGGGGGTTCTCGTTCATGTTGGGTAGAGAGCGCCATGGTTGCCGACCTCAAGGTCCCTTGCTTCCTCGTCTCTGAGATTTGGTGGTGCAATCTCGATTTTGAAAGATGAGAAATTGGGCTAGGGTTAAGCTAGGGTTAGGGCTTGGATTTTAGAGGAGGGGGCGAGAGAAAGGCAGTTGAAGACGCAGGGTTTTTATTTTTGAGTTTCCGTTGGTAAAAAGTGAAACCTTGTGTTTTTACACGAGCGGTTTTAGGACACCGATTTTTACCTTTCTACCGTCAGTTTTATTACCGTGCCCCTGTTGGGGCTTTTGGTGAGTGAGGGTAATACATGATGTGCATCTATTTCTTTTTTCTTTCTGAGAAATTATAAGGTCACTATTTTTTTGTTAAATTATAGGAGTATTTGTTTTTCGTTGTGTAGAACTCGTTCTTTGTTTTATTTTTTTATTTTTTGAAAAAATTCCTATTGTTTGGCTCATAAATATTTCTTCCAGGGCCGGCTCTCAGCAGGAGCGCCCTAGCAAACGTTCAGGGCCCCAC
The DNA here is from genome assembly GCA_038442645.1 of Agave tequilana. NCBI lineage: Eukaryota > Viridiplantae > Streptophyta > Magnoliopsida > Asparagales > Asparagaceae > Agave > Agave tequilana. The sequence continues at coordinate 101,043 of JAVJIF010013431.1, read as the reverse complement.
TGTTTAGAGGGCTCCATATGCAAGGCTAGGTATATATAGTATTAAAAAAATGGAGAACAAAGGTCGGTTCTCTCTTGCTCTCTCGCTCTGCCCTATATATAAAGTAGTGAAAAGAAAATTTGGAAAACCAAAAGTTGTTCGCTCTCACTCTCGTTGTCTTCGCTCTCCCTCTTCTGGCTTTGCCTCTCAAAAAAATTTCATCTTGATCCCCATTTTGAGTCTGATATGGCCTTTTATTTTAATTCTCGTCACAGAATCTCGTCTTCTCAACACTGTGATCGTCACAGCGACGAATCACGTCGCAGAAACTAAGTGAATGCTTTCTTCGCTATTTTTTTGATTTTTTTGATAATTTGCTATAATTTTTTTCTACTTTTTGTGTTGCACCAGTAATTTGATGAACAATTCTGGAATTCTGCATATGTGATATTTTTTATAGAAATAATAGAATTATGAGAAATTATGGATTGATTGTGTTGGATTTGGTGTAAAGTTTGAATCATTCACTTGGTAGATGATTGAATTTTAGTGATTGTTTCATTTTTCAACTATTAACAATTCTATCTGACTGTGTTCTGTAGGTTTTTCCTTTTGTTTTTCCTCCTTTACTGTGTATTTTTAGAAATATTTGCTGCTACATGTGTCTCGACCGCATGATGATGTTGCTTATTGTTTATATGCGCTCTGTTGATCAAAAAATTGGGCGTGTAAAATCTTTAATTACTTGCAAAGAGAATTACAACATATCAAAAATTCAATTACTAAAGAGGAAAGGATGGTTCCTCTTCCCTTTGTTTAGTATCAGATTCTTGATGTAGTGGTGAAGAGTGATTCTTATTCTCCGTTGACGAGCCGAACTTGAAGCTTGATCTTGAATTTTCTTACTCCCTTCGATAGCTTACTGATAAGGTATAAACCTTAAGCAATGGCTGAAATCTCAAAGCGATTAAACTTGAGCTCAACAAGTTGTAAAGAGTCTTCTCTTTATCTCTTCCAACACCCATGTATGTATTCTCTCCTCTTTTCCAAAAAGTCCTCTTTCTTTATAGCTTCTCCCAGCCATTTATAGAGATTTCTGGGGGGTAACATGTTGTGAATTCGGAACGCCCCCACGACCGGATCGACTAGGACGGCGCAGCGAAAACTAACTATAGGATCTACTAGAGCAACGAGAAGAAGAGATGTTTCAAAGTAGATAGAAAACAACACACAATATAACATGGTTCCACCGATCAAACAAATCGTGTGTATGTCCATAAGAGAAAAGGAGTACAATAAGAATTACTTATACCTCTCGTTGAGAAGATTACAAGCCTTTGATGACCGCCAAGAATAGCGAACCCTTATGGCTAAGTTTCTCTAACGATTCTCTCTCCTAGATGAATTACACTCTTAAGAATTATAAATTCACTGAATTACATTGAAGGCCACCCCAAGGGGTTATTTATAGACTATATGCAGTGTTCTAAATGGCGGGCACAGCGGCTTCATCGGCCGAAAAAATTTATCAGAGATGGGAAAATATCGGGGATATATCGGGGATATTTTTAAAAATCGGATGTCAAAATCGGACTGTAAATATACATATCTTCTTGTCTTAAATCGCATCTCAATAAGACAATATATGTATAAATTATATAAATCTACATAAAACATCATACTTATATGTTTAAGATATAAGTAACTAGATAACTTGCATTAAGCCTATGAATCCATATTCACTATCCAAGTGTAGAATCTCCAAAAATGTCACATCGCCACATCACTTGAATTATCTAAATATCTAACCAAGAAATTGGGTGTAAAACGCTATATCGGGTCCAAAATTGCCGAAATTGCAACCGATATATCGGGTCCATGCATATTTATCGGCGATTTTAGATGAAAAACGCTATATCGATTTGGATATGCCAAATCATTACGGCTAGGTGCCGTAAACGCAATATCGGCGCAATATCGGGGTTATATCGGGAATATTTAGAACACTGACTATATGATCCTCCTAGTCTAAATAAACTCCATCAATACGAACAATCACCGCTAAGAAGAAAAAGAAACATGAATCCAACTCGCACTAAAAACAGATGCAAAAAAAGAAAATGTCAGACCCGGCACTAGTCGACTAGTCCAGGGTATTAGTAGACTAATACCATATATTGGTTGACCAAGCCCAAATACTAGTCAACTACTCTGATAAAATTCAAGAACCCCAACTCTCTATTGGCCAATCTAGTCGACTATATAATGTATAAGTCGACTAATTCATGTAATAAGTCGACTATACTCAGTATTGGTCGACGAATAATGTGCACAACTTCTTATGCATGTTCGTTCTTTGATCTCTGAAGTTTCGTCTACCTTCACGACGTATTCGTGTCACAATTCTAATATAACTGACCCCTTAAATTTCTCCATAATAGAAATTTATTCCCCATTATGTGGAGAGAAAGTGAGTGTAATTGACCCAGTAAATTGTTGTCTGTTACAGCAAAAATGTGGGCCTTGCGTTAGACGCAGACCTCGCTTTGACAGTGGAACGCGAAGCTCGCAAGCTCGCGTTAGTATTGAAACGCAGAGCTCACAGGTTGTGCGTTTTGTAGTTGGTGTGCATTTTGTAGTTAAAACGCGACCTTTGCATTTGTCAAAGAACGCGACCCTTCACGTTTGTTGATGAGACGCGAGATCTGCGTTTTGAGTTAAAATGTGACCCTCGTGTTTGGCATGAGGCCCGCGATTTGAGACTTTGTCTTCAGTAATTTTTAGACAACCTACTGAACACCCTCCAAAGTTTTTGAAACCTCGTGGTTAACTAAAAAGGGTTTTGAAATACTTTGGACTTTATTTTGTCTTGGACTTTTGTGATTGGACTAGCAATCTTTTGAAATACCCTAAGCTTAATCCTGTCTGGATTCTAATTTTCGTGAGTTGCTTGAAGCCCCCAGAGAAGATCATCGTAAGTATCTGGAAACTCAGACTAGAACTTCTCTGAGCCTTGATTTGCTTATTGGTGCACTATTGAACCGATTGAAATGTATCCAGATGTAACAGTTAACTTAGCAACTGAGAGTTTAGACCAAATCTGATATTTTCACTGACAAAATCGAGTAGGTAAAAGAGGTATTATTTTAATCATGTTTCTCATTTTTATCAAAAAAATAGAGGAGATTACTGTCAGATATGTTATTGTTAACATAACAGTGAATTATTTTGCGATTTGAGCAAATTTGTAGACCTGTCATTCTATTTAAGAGAATTGACAAGTAAAAAAAAAATCTTACTATCAAAGGTGTGATTTTTGACATGACAGTGAACTGTTTTGCGAAATTTTACTGTGAAAGGTGTGATTTTTAACATGCAGGGATTCATTTTGCGATTTGAGCAAATTGGGTATACTTGTCATTCCACTTGAAGAAGTTGACAAGTAAAGAAAGTCTCACAGTCAGAGGGGTGATTTTAGTGAATTGTTTTGCGATTTGAGCAAATTTAGTGAACTTGTCATTCCATAAAAAAAAATTGACAAGTAAAAGTTTTGCTGTCAGAGGTGTGATTTTTAACCTGACAGGGAGTTGTTTTGCGATTTGAGTAAGTTTAGTGGACCTGTTATTCTATTGAAGAGAATTGACAAGTAAAAGTCTTATTGTCAGAAGTATAATTTTTAACTTGACACGGATTTATTTTACGTGCCAGAGGTGACGATTAACTCAGCAACTGAAAGTGTGATTTTAACAAAATTTGATACTTCTTTTAAGGAAGTGGGCAAAAGGTGTAATTTTAACCAGTAAGAAGTATGATTTTAACCATAAGTCTCATTTTCATTGAGAAAATAAAGAGGAATTACTGTCAGAGGTGTGATTTTAACATAACAGTGATTTGTTTTGCGATTTGAGTAAGTTTGATCAGAGGTGTGATTTTTAATTTGATCGATATTTGTTTTGCGATTTGAACAAGTTTAGTGAATTTGTCATTCCGTGTGAGGATATTGACAAATAAAAGTTTTACCCGCTGGAGATATATTGAAGTCTTACTGCCAGAGGTGTAAATTTTTAACATGACATGTTCAATCTGTAATTCATTCCGTTGAGGGAGTGAGTACATCTTTTTATAAATCTACCATTCCATGAAAGGGAATTGGTAAAGAATTTTAGTGAGAATAGGTAGGATTAACTCCCTTGGGATCTTTAGCAAACCCTCAGCTAACAATGGATTTGATTTGTCTTTATCAACTACTGTTTGAGTTGGGCTAGTCATGTTATTCCCCTCAACATGATGAGTTATCGAAGATTTCGTATTGGACTTAAAAGCCAATGTGCTCCTCTATCCTTAGTCATCGGAGGCGTTGAATTGTTATGTCACTTGAAGTCGACATTTTTTTTAAAAAAATACATAATGTACTTTCTGGTTATTTTATTCCACAGGTACCTTCTAGAATCTCGTTGGGGATTAAAGAAGTGAGTATAAACTCTGTGGGAAATTTATCGAAAAATTAACGTTCCTCGTAGAATTTTTCACGTTTCTCTCGTAATCAAGACACTGATTCTCAACCAATCGTCAAGTCTTGATATGAATGTGGGAACACTGAAAAAGTTTTGCAAGAGTGTATCACAAACCTTCTTCGGTGAGTGCGGCTTGATAAGTCATCAGATAAACTCATTCAGTGAGGTTGTCGGCTGCGAGAACTGTTCGATTGGAATAGTCGTGAAGCTGAGCTATGATCCGCCGAAAAGGAGAGGAGATTGAAGGCATGCTACCTTACATATGGAAAAGCTAGGCTAGAAAAGCCATCCTTTTATATCGAGAGAGATGACTGGAAAGAAGAGTGCCTAAAATTGTTTCTAAGCATGCTCGACTTCAAGATATGACCTATTCTTCCAAACTGTAAGTAAATACAGGTCTATTTATTAGAGAAAAGTAACAAGATTAAAATCGACTATTTTGCCTTTATCATTTCTTCATTGTTGACATCATGCATCATAATGTCTCCAGATTCATTCAGCTCGATGTCAGTACTAGAGAAGAGTGATAAGGCTAAAACCGACAATTCTGTCTTTATTATTTCTTCAATATTAACAACATGCATCATAATGTCTCTAGATTCGTTCAGCTCGATGTCAGTAAGCGTTGATGCAATCCTTTGAAAGCAGCACACTCTTCTTTGGTGCTCTTCCAAACATCTTGGATCTCAAACCCTAATCCAACCGATTAGCAAGAGTATTTATCTAATCAGAGGTATGGTGTTAACTTAATCATGGATAGTACTTTTTCAGAAATTTGTCATTGATCGGTATCATGAGCATGTCGTCGTTTGTATTCGTGAAGCGATAAGCTCCATTTGAGTAGACTGTCTCTACTACAAAAGATTCTTCCTATTTGGGTTGGAATTTGTTTTTGGTCTTATGTGTCATGATCATGGGTTGTCTGACAGCTAAAACAAGATCGCCTTTCTTAAAGATTCATTCTTTAACTCTCTTGTTGAAAGCTTTGGAGATTTGAGCTTGATATAGCTCAATTTGTTGTTGAGTTTGTAGATGTTTATCATCCAAAACTTCCAACTCTTGGAAGCGCAGTCAATGTTTGTCCTTATTCATCTCTATCACTAGGACAATACACAAAGATGGATATGAATCTCTAGTGGAAGTATAGCTTCGCATCCGTACATCAAGAAAAATGGTGTAGCCTTTATTGGGTTCTCACCGTTGTGCGGTAAGCCCAAACTCATTCACCTAACTTCTCATCCCAGTCACATTGACTTTTTAAGATGAATTTCTTGAGAAGTTTTTCAATGATTTCGTTGAAAGCTACCGCAAGGCCGTTGACAGCTGGATATTTTCCGTTGAAGATCTTTGAATTCTGAACTTATTGCAGAATTTTTGAAATGCTTGGCTGACGATTTGGGGTCCATTATCGTGGATGATTCGTTGAGGTACGCCAAAGCAGTATATCACGTGATGTTTGATGAACTTAATCACGTCGAACATCTTTACCACTTTTAGGGGGACAACTTCCGCTCATTTTGAGAAGTAATTGGTTATATCTAAGATAAACTGATGTTCTTTGGATGTTGGTGGGCTGATGGGTCTGATGACATCCATTCGCCACATCTCAAATGGCCACGAAGAAGACGTTAGGTGAAGATGACCTGATGCTTGATGTATGAAGTCACCATGAATCTGACAAGCGTGACATCTCCTAGCATAGGCGATAACATCAGAAACCATTTTTGACCAGTAGTGGCCAAGTCTTCGGAGTCGATCTCCAAGTTTGAGTCCGGGTTGATGAGCCCTGCACGTACCGTCGTGAGCTTTCTTGAGTGCCTCATGTGCCTCTTTGCGTGAAAGACAGCGGAGCAAAATTTCATCGTACGATCGGCAATAAAATATTTGCGTGGCATTGTATTGAACCGAGAAGCTTTCCTTTTGATTGCTGCTGCCTCTTTAGGATCGTCAGGTAGTATGTCGTATAAGACGAAGTTGATGAATGAGAATCGCCAACCCCTAAGTTCTAGACCTGTTGAAGCCTCGAGAACCTCTTTGACTTGAAGGTCTTCTTTTGAGGCTTGTTCTCTTCAAGGGTGAATTTTAGGCAGTGCAAGTCACGGTTGTGTACGAGTACTTCCTCTTTCGTTCCGGCTAGAAGAGCCGGTGAAGCAGCAATGGATGTCAGTGCATCTGCATGTGCATTTTGTTGCCAAAGTACATGATTGATGTAGAAGCTTTTGAACTTCTCAGCCATGTTGATAGTTGTATTGTGGTAGGGTATTAAGTCTTCACGTCGAACTTTATACTCTCCTCGGACTTGGTTGACGATGAGTTTAGAGTCGTCGTAAGCTTCAAGGTTGACTGCAATTTTGTCTGCAAGTTGCATTCCGATCAACAGAGCATTGTATTCCACCACATTATTGGAACACGAGTCAGTTAGTAAGAATGCATGAGGAATTACGTAGTTATGTGGGAATACGAGTATCACCCCCAATCTTACTATGATGTTCCCTCTAGGACCCGTTCTTGACACGCCGTCAAAAAATAATTACCAGACTTGTTTTTTTAGGGTGCATGGGTTGTACAAACTTCAACGATTTCATCTAGGAGATCATCATAACGTTTGGAGGATCCTAAAATTGAATGGTCAGCAAAGAAATCTGCCACAACTTGACCTTTAACTGCCTTCTGTGGCATGAATTTGCATCTCGTATTGCGAGAGCAAAATAGCTCTTTCACCAATCTGCAGTATAGTGATAATGCTCTTATCATGAGCAATCGCAGAGGATTGATTTTGGAGACGACGTGAATGCATTGGCTCACTAAGTAATGTCACATCTTCTGGACGACAAAGACCAGAGCTAGACATTCTTTCTCGACCAGGTTGTAACGGTGTTCAGCCCCGATCATTATTTTACTCAGATAGTAGATCACCTGTTCATGGCTTTGATCATTATTCTGGGCTAACAAGGCTCCTACCTAATGAATAATCCATAGCTCTAACATATATTAAGAAAGGCTTTCCTGATATTGGAGCTACCAGAATGGACGTGTGAGTAAGATACTCTTTGATCTCTTCAAACGCTTGCTGACAAGCGTTGTCCCAGATGAATGAGACTCCCTTCTTCATCAGCTTGATAAAGTATTGGCAGTGTCCTTAAAGATTTGATACGAATCTTCGAATGTAAGCCAATCATCCTTGTAACCCTCAGAGTTCTTTGAGATTCCTCGGGCTCTTGGATAGTGCGGACTTTCTCTGAGTCAAGATGAATTTCTTTGAATGTTACGACAAATCCATGAAACTCATCACTGACTACCCACAAGAAGGACTTGGTTGGGTTCATCTTCAATTGATGCGCTCGCATGATGTCAAATACTTTCTTCATATCTGCAAGATGATCGCCTTTATTGTGCCTTTTTACTGCAATATCATCGACGTAGCATTCTAAGGTTTTACGCATATGCTCGCGGAAGATTGTATTCATGGCGCGTTGATATGTCGCCCCTGCATTCTTTAATCCGAAGGGCATCACGGTGTAGCAATATACCAATAGTGACGTTCTGAAGGACGTATGCTTTTTATCCTCATGGTACAACTTGATTTGATTATACCCTGAGAAGCCATCAATGAAAGACATTCTCTCGAATCTGCACGTATTGTCAATCTTGATGTTTGTGATCGGAAGAGTAAACTCGTCTCTAGGACATACAGCGTTTAGATCGCGAAAGTTAATGCAAATCCAGATCTTCTTATTTTTCTTGGAGACGGGCAAGATGTTGGCCACCCAATCAGCGTATTGTTCCTCCCTGAAGAAACCAGAGTTTATGAGCTTTTTGACTTCTGATTCGATTGCCTTCATAATATTTGGACGGAACCGTCATTGTTGCTTGACTGGTTTCGCATCCGGATTGATATTAAGGCAATGCATGGCTACTTGTGAGTCAAGTCCAGATATATCCTCACAGTTCCAAGTGAAGATATTTATATACTCTTGTATGAGATGAATTAGGTCTTTCTTCTGGAAGGTGATAAGTTTTCGCTTATGAAGATGAGTTTGGGATTAACCTCATCTCTAAGATTTATCTGAACCACTTTATCCTCTGTATGCGGTTTACGCTATTCAAAGCGTATGCTCCAAAAAGTGTTGAAGTGTTTGATCCATGAATCAGTGTCTGACTGAATCATTTCTTCAATTCCCTCTTCATCTTCATCTTCCAGGTGACTGGTTGACACCATATTTACCGAAAGACTTTTGAAGATGGCACTGACACTGACATCTGACTCCCATGACAATGTCTCTGACAAATGATTGTGACAGACTAACTTTTCAGATTCGAGATCTGACGAGACTAGGGTGGACACATAGCCCAATCCTCTTTGAGTCTTGTAACAGTCAGGGCCTTGCCCTTCGGCACAAAGAATCGAAGTAATGTTTGTCTTCTTTTACTGAAGCTCAAGCCGGGTCTTTTGATAAGATCATATCACATTCTCTCCATTATATGATGTGATTTCTGTCCATAATGAAAGAATTGTGGAGATTCGAAATCACCCTCTGAACTTTCACGAGATTGGCTCAGACTTGATCCTCCCAAATAGGATTGGTTTATGACCCTTATATTTGACTGGCACTTTGAAGAAAGCTCCATGTGTGTCACACACCCTTTCATGTGTCATGAAGAATAACCTTCTTGGGGCGTGCAATGACGTCAAAGCATGCATTGCAGATACATGATTACTATCTACGTCAGTACTAGTATCTGACGGTATAGAATCAGAAGCTAACGCAGAAAGATAAGTCAAATCTAAATTTTCATTAATAAACCACTCGCCTTCGACATTGGCAGTGTTATTAAAATCGAGCTTATCAATGCTCGTTACAAGAGAGTTTATTTCCCAAATACACTTTTGAATCCGGCTCAATATCAGCCTCGTTACTAGAGTCAGGATCTTCTAGAGATGGATCCTCAGCAGTCTCAAGAAAATCATCGTAGAGGAGGGAGTCTGTGAAGTAGTTCTCTACCCCCTTAAACGGATGTTTTTCAGCAATCAGTGTTCTCACTTCTCCTTCATCGGCGTATTTCATCACCTGATGAAAGGTGGATGGGACGAAAGAGTTGTGATGAATCCATGGGCGTCCCAGCAGCAAGTTGTAAGACATGTCAGTATCAATGACATAACATGTCACCTCAGACTTCAAGTCTCCGATATGACATTTGAGCTTGATCTTACCCATCGGGCGCGTACCATAGGCATTGAAGCCATAGATGGTAGTTTGGGTGGCGTTGAGCCAATGGGTGGAATCCCCAGTGTTGCATGACCCTGCGGGGCATAATGCTCAACACAAATCCTGGATTGACTTGAATGTGACTCACCTCAGATGATCTGATGTACCCTGTGTAATACAGGGTCTGTGTTTCCCTTTAATCTGCATATTATCTGATGTGAATATAATGCATGGGAAATGCTTCAAGGTATGATGATGTTGTCCGTCGTCTTCCTTTTAGCGCACAGCAAGAATCTGAGTTATGAAAACCTCTGAGTTTGCTAATGTTTCTTTAATATCTTCTCTTGTAGACTTAGAGAGTCTCAGAAGTTCATAGATTGTGATCCAGGACGAGGATGTTGGCAAGCTGAGTTAAGACATCAAAGCGGAAGGGAGTTATCGGCTGTTTCACATTGTCCTTTTGAAGAGCTTGGTATAATAAAGGTCTTTCTATTTCTCCACAGGTTGCTTGTGGATTGCTCAGTTGTCTCCTTGTTGGCTTGGGGAGACTCGCCACTGCCTCATCGTACTTTTTAAAGTACTATTTGTCAGACCGAGTTTTGAATGTGGGAGGAGTATCTTGATCAACAACAAAAACAAACTCTTCTTCTGAATCAGTGAGAGAGGCAATACCTTCCTCGGTTTCTCTTGAAGAAACACTCGCCACATTGCAAAAAGATGTTTTGCCTTTGCCTCTAGACTTTCTGTTAGTCACAATAGTCTATTACTGACTTTCGACAATGTCGAGGTGAACCCACATTATCTCTCCACGAGGAGCGGGAACAGAGATGAGACCCTTCTCCTTCTTGTTGTTATTGGGATCAGTATTAATTACCCTTAGTTCCCCTTCCAGGATGAAAATCACTCCGATTAGCGCTAATCGGAGATCCCTGCCAAATTGAAGGGACGTCATATTGGCGGCCACCTTCTTTTACGCTGGGTGAGTTTAAGCACATTCGCATCGATTAGAGCTTGGAGAACATCTTTGAAGATGTAGCAGCTCTTGGTAGGATGTCCCACCATCCTGTGATACAAATAATAGTTGGGATCATCCGTCTTTCCCACCTCTTCAGGGCGCTTTACTTCTGCTAGCTTGAGCTTGTTGCGCTTGTGAATCAATTTGAACAGGGAGACGATGTGCTCATCCTTGAAAGAGTATTGTTTGTTGGCACGCGTCTAACATGAAGTATTACCCTCTTGGTGCTTGGGGTTTGAGATGTAGTCTCTGTTGCCAGGGTATCTTTTCTTTTTATAGAAAAGATTGTTCTGGCGTGTGTCGCGTTAATTTTTCCAGTCTAGGATTACTCTCTTTTTCTTCAGCCTTGACTCTTACGACGATCTCCTCTGCCTGTTCGCCTTGTAAGACAAGTTGTTTCCAAGTGCGACATTCAGCTACTCCTATTTGAGCCAGGAGCGCGGTTTGCAGGTTGTGGCGGCAAGTCTCTGCCAATGTAGACTGAGTCATGCAGCCTGGACATTGGAGCGCCATACCCCAAAATCTCTCCACAAACGTCTTGATCAGCTCTCCTTTCTTCTGCTTTGTGGCAAGGAGAGTTGGCACAGATATTTCTGTGTCGTCTTCGAAGAAACGAGCTAAAAATAACTTTTCCAAGTCGGCTCATTTCTTGATAGAGCCAGCATGGAGCTTCATGAACCATTCAAAGGCAAACCACCTTAGAGTGATGATGAATAAACGAGCCATGATAGCGTCGTTTGATACTACATTCCCAGTTTGGAATTTGAAGTAGTATAGATGCTGGTTAGGTGAACCCTTGCCATCGAAGGTGTGCAGAGTCGGTACCTTGAACCTGGGAGGGTAGGGAGCAGCATCCCACTCTACTGGTTGTGGTCTGATCACCCCAATTTCCTGATGAACGCTTCGATTTGTGATGGCTTTCAAGCATTTTTCGAGCTCGTTCATCCTCTTAGTATGATTATCTTTGATTTCTGAATTCTCTGATTCTTCAAGAGAAAACTTAGGATTTTCATATCCGAAATTGTTTTCATTGCCATCAGAATATTCAGAAGTATAGTTTTCACCCTCCTTCTCTTCACCCTTATTTTTTACTGGAAGACCGGTTTTTTAGCCTTTCGACTTCCTTTTCTACTTTTCAAGCAAGAGAGCTATCATCTTCTTGAAATCGTTGATAGACTCTTGTTGAGCTTGGAGCATATCGTGTTGCGCCTGTTACACCCGAGATTGCTCCTCAAATCTTCTAGCCATCTCTTCTGGAGTGTTAGCCATATATGCAAAGACTTCTGCCTCCGCGTAAGAGTTGGATGAACGGGACTACGCAATGATAAAGCGCTCATCGTTTGCTTCGATCCCTTTGGCGGGCAAGTTGTAGTCGATCAGGGCAATTGCTCTGGTTCAGATCAGTGTGCATCGGTACATTCCTTCAGGCTTGATCAGTATTTCTTTCAAGCCCACTGAACGTTCAGTATCTGATTCCTTAAAATTAAGGGCAAGTTGTTTCCCTTTCGACTTGCTTGGTGTGGCGCTCAGATCCACCATATTGGAAGTCACCTCCGGATATTCAACATCAGAAAATAACTTCTTACGAGATTGTCACCTCTTGGCTGAATTTGAATTTGAAGCCTTTGACAGTCGGCTAAAAACTGATGACTTAGTCATATGAAATCTGCAATGACAATCAGAGAGCACCGCCGAGATGAGCTGCTCAAAATGGCACTAAGAAGCGATTTGATGAACACTCCTCTTTCTTGACAAGTAATCCCTCAGATTCACGGTTCAAAGACTCAGCCGAGCCGGAGAAGAGTCGGAGTCGGTCGAGTCGTATCCGTCTCGGCCCGCTCCGAGATGAGTCCAAGTCACGAGTCGGTCAACTCAACTCAGAGGAGACCGACTCGACCGATTCACGGCCGAATCGGTCGTGACTCAGCCAAGTCGACCGAGTTGACTCCAATTCTCGGTCGAGTCGGCTCGAAACGTATATTCACCCGTGACGAACGGGTATAAAGAAATAAAAAGAAAAGAAAAAAACTTACCTCTCTCACTCAGATCTGGAGATCGCCGTCGCTACCCGATTATCGACGCTCAGATCTGGATTCTGCAGCTGCCCAATCGCCGCCGGTCGCTCCTCCCCAGCCCCAGGTGATGTTTCTCCCTCTCTGTCTCTTTCCCTCTCCCTCCCTCTGTTTCTCACTCTTCCCCTCCCTCTCTCACCCGCTCTCTCTCTCTCCCCCATCTCCATCTCATGTCTCTTTCTGTCTCTCTCTCCCCTCCCTCTGTTTCTCTCTCCCCCTTCTTTCTCACCTGCTCTCTTTCTCTCCCTTTCCCTCCCCCTCCCTCTCTCTCTGTTTCCGATCTCTCTCCCCTCCGAGGTATAAGAGAAGCAGATGATGATGGTGGTGGTAAAAATGTGAGGGTTTTATCTAATTCTAGTAGTGATGATGGTGAAGATAGTGATGGCGGCGGTGGTGATGATGACAATAATGAGGGCAACAATAATACTGATGGAGGAACTTATAGTCTTGAAGGTCATATGCAAATGTTGAGTTTGAAATCAGGCCAACATATGGTGTGACAATGTCCATGACTACATACCACAACTTGAGAGATTTACGAGTACTAGTATCGGTTTATCTACTTATCGCATAGATGATTATGATAATTTTATACTTCATCGCAATTCAATGTGAAAATAACTACATTAGCATGTATTTATGAATATAGTTTGTGCAATTTACTATATTGTGCATGTATATTGATATGCTTCTACGGACGACGCGTGTATTTATACTTTCGCTTTATGTTTAGTGTACTACGTGATATGTTTTGAACATGTGATACATGAATGTAGATGTCTACCTTTTTTTTAAGATTTGTCGTGATTTTTTCAGAATTTTTTGAGTTTTCTATGTAGCATTTTGCGTGTATCGCCCGAAACCGATCCGAGTCACCGAGACCGATCCGTTTCAGTGCCCACCGAGTTGGCGGCCAAGACCGCGACTGTGAATCATAGTCAGATTAACCGAAGGGGTGTCTGAGGAACTAACTTCGAACCCATTAGGGCGAGGGCTTGCCAGTTCAGGTTTGAACTTAGCCATTTGTGGTGGTTGAACGCGACTCTCGCATTTTAGAAGTGACACGCGGAGGTCGCGTTCTGACATAGCCTTTGGTTGAGCGCGAGTCTCGTGTTTCTGAAGTGAAACACGGGGCTCGCGTTTTGGCACAACGAAAAGTTGAACGCGAGTCTCGCGTTTTGGCGCTGAGACGCGCGGTTCATTCACCAGCGACTATTGCGTATAAATGCGAGCATCACGTTTTGAAGTAGAAGTGCACAGTTCGCTTTCCAGGGACTGCTGCGTTTGAACGCGAGCATCGCGTTTTGAAGCAGAAACGCGGGGTTGAACGCGAGTGTCGCATTTCGTGCAAACAACACTGTCTCAGCTTCTGTTTTCTGATGGCGAGCTCGACATGTTCATCGACGATCAGCAATCCGCTTGACTCGTAGGAGTTGTTGCAAACCCCCTGCAAACTGAGTTTGCTCAGTATCAAAATGAACCGTAAGAGTTGAAGCTCGGTCACTTGTAGTAGAGGTCTTCCAACCGCGAAGGCGGTTAACTCGAGTTTGCTGGGCTTCGAGAGGAATTTAATGGCAAGATTGATCTCTATCGTTGTGTTGGCCTTGAGCCATAACACTAATCTTACGGGTCTCCTGAGAGATTTCATCACAAGCCGTGTTGGCTCCAAAGGAGGTTACGTGAACCTCAAGGGAGGTTGAACCGATTGGCTTGTCGAAAAGCGTACTGTTAACTTCCGAAGAAGCTTTTCCTTGAGAAGCCTCTGATGAGGCTAGAGAGCGAGTCTCGCTTGAGACTTTGCGGTACTTTCGCATGGATTTAGGGCTAACGGAGCCGAGGAGAGAAGTCCGAACTTCTCTTGGTCGAATTCGACGATGAGCGATTCGACGGTCGATCCAATTAGCTTCAAGTCGGCTTGCACGACTTCCTTCTCATCAGTAAAAAAAACGTTCTCCAGCGAAATCGCCATCTTCTGTTGGTTGAAAAATTAGGCGTGTAAAATCTTTAATTACTTGCAAAGAGGATTACAACGGATCAAAAATTCGATTACAAAAGAGGAAAGGATGGTTGCTCTTTTCTTTGTTTAGTGTCAGGTTCTTAATGTAGCGGTGGAGAGTGATTCTTATTCTCCGTTGACGAATCGAACTTGAAACTTGATCTTGGATTTTCTTGCTCTCGTTCATAGCTCACCGATTAAGTAATGGCTGAAATCTCAAAGAGAGTAAACTTGAGCTCAACAAGTTGTAAAAAGTCTTCTCTTTCTCTCTTCCAACACTCTTGTGTGTATTCTCCTATCTCTTTCCCAAAAAGAACTCTTTCTATATAGCTTCTCACAGCTATTTATAGAAATTTCTGGGGTGTAACCGACCCTTAAATCTCTCCATAATAGGAATTTATTTCCCATTATGTGGAGAGAAAGTGGGTGCAGTTGACCCAGTAAATTGTTGTATGTTACAATAGAAATGCGGGCCTCGCGTTGGACGCGGACCTCGCTTTGGAGTTAGAACGCGAAGCTCGCAGGCTCGCGTTAGTGTTGAAACACAGAGCTCACAGGTGTGCGTTTTGTAGTTGAAACGCGATCCTGAAGTCCACGTTTTGAAGAAAGAACGCGACCTTCGCGTTTGTCAAAGAACGCGACCTTCGTGTTTGTTGATGAGACGTGAGATCTGCGTTTTGAGTTGAAATGTGACCCTCGCGTTTGGCATAAGGCCCACATTTTTAGACTAAATTTTTAGACAGCCTACACACTCGCGAGAAGATTATTCCTGAACTTTGATGTTGCTTGAATTTTGATGTTAGCTATATTAAATTCTTCTGACCTTCGCAAGAAGGCCCACTTTTTAATTTTTGTGCAAAACCCCCAAAATATTGAGATGGCCCTGACTTTTTCATAGTTGGATGGGACTTGAAAGCAAAAGCAAAATACTGGATGTGACGCGGATATGAGATGTGGCATGGAATTTTAAAAATTACGGCAAATATGTGTATATGCATTACTATTAGCTTACTTATATGTGTAAATAATATTCTCAATTCCATATATCTCAAAATTAATATTGTAACAAACTTGTTAAGCCTTCCATTTCGAGGCAACCTTCAGAGTCACTACTTTTTGTAATCAGTTTCATTATTTTCTCCTTGATAGAACAGGTGGTTACACTCATTTCAAAAAATAATATAACACGTGGCTACACTCCACTTATTTCAAAAAAAAAAAGTCGTGGTGACTGATCATCCACTGCCTTTTACGGAAAGAATCCAAATTCAAGAATGTATTACATTTGCCTTGAGAAAAGTGTGGAACATACAAGGCAGTAAAATAGCACCAATGTTGTATCCCAAGTGCCAAATGAATCCCAAAACATGAACTCCAAGCACCAACTTTGCATACTACACTGAAACAACATGATATAAAAACAAATGAAAGACTTGCAACCTCACTACTAAGGGCAACAGAATCACAACATTCTGATAACCTTATTTCACGAAATGTCAAGCAACTCCATCAAAGTGGAGCATGTAAATATAGAAACAATTGAGTTTTCTTGCATCCAAAGTCACAGACCATTGAACGCAACACGGTATATCACACCCAGAAATTGGATATCAACCAAGCATATGAGAAATTTCAACCCAGTATAACTGCATCTGTTATTACAAATGTCAGTATTACATAGAAAACAATGATAAACCGTACAAAGAAATATTTTTTAAACTCAGTTTTAATCCATTTAGGTAAACCATTATAGAGAAAGTTTTAATTTAAAGAAGAGGATGTGCTCATTTGAGCCACAAATTTTCTGTGGACATTTGATCCCCCTAACTATCAGCAGCTTTTAGTATGGAAAGCAAAGAGAGGAAAAGGTTGATGATGTCCAGATAGAGAGAAACTGCAGCCCAAATGAATTTTCATAGGAGAAACGTTTGATCAAGTTGTCTGTGTCAAAAACAATGTATCCAGAGAATATGATTGCTGCCACACAGTGTCGGACACAGAAATTTTATTCAGGGTGGTCAAAAGATAATAAAAAAATTAATTCACCAAAAAATATAATATATTAATATTTAAACATTTAAAATACAAATCTAATACAACTGATTATAACACTCCACTTCAATTTTTCATACTTTGAAAGCGTAACATAATTTTTTCAACATTAACACTTTTAAATATCTCTCTTTCAATATATGTCACCAAGCAATCATTCATAAATTCATATCCCATTCGATTCTTAAGTGAAGTCTTGATAAGATTCATATCAGGGAAGACTCTTTCAACAATGGCGGTTGCGACAGGAAAAATCAATTAGATGTTACGCAGATATGGTTTGACACATCTTGACAATCTTCTTCCTTCTTTACTTTTGACCATAAGAGGCCAGACAATCCAAGGCATCTTCCAAGGTAATGGGAGAAGGTTTGATCTATGATGATCCTCCTCGACTAGATATGCATGTTAGACTGTTAGTAGTTCAAATCTTAAGTGACCATTGACAAGAATGAGAGTGGGGAGGAAAAGCTTAGACATGACCCTTGGAAGAACTATATTTGTTGTAGGAATTTCATGAGGCCTTAATGAACCCGCAGTTTGGATGTTCTTTCCTGTGATGATTCTTTATTTGTGGCAGGAAGTTCAAATCTTTAGTTGTGGCTGTTCTTTAGTGTGAACTAGATAAATGCTTCAAGAATCAGTAGAATACATTGCATCACCAGTTCTTCATATCTCTTACAAATTTACAAGTCAAAGGTTTTAATTGCAATTACGATTTATGACACAAAACTTTAGCAATCAAAACCTAGAAATACCTGAGGGTTTCTCTGGCAAACTTCCAACATCAAGAAGCATCACCATGCAAGCCATCCTCCCGCAGCCAAGTGTACAAACCATTGAGAAAAAAACAACCTACATTACAATTGCCAACATCACCATCTTCAAACATTCCATCCAAAGAAATCAACAATGCAATCAATAACGCAGTTACATAAATTTCATTCCAATTGTGACCACAACGCATGACAATTTCCATCAAATCACACCAATCTGATAAAGCCATCGAAAATTGAATGTGAAAGTACCTGCAAGAGATTCACTTGCCCTGAATTCAAGAACCGGCGGTGCTCCAATTAGGGGCTTTCCCCCCCTTCCTCTCGCTTGCTTCTTTCTAATTTTCCACCGCTGGTTCTTTTCTTCCAGCGCGCCTCACATGACGCCGCCCCAGTGATCTCCAGCGGCGAAGGTGGCGGTGGCGATTGAGGGAGAAATTTCGTTGTCTAATCTCTGTCGAGATTTGGAGAAGACGAACCGTTGAGAGCTGATCGGATTTTGGTAAAATAATCAGGGAAGGCAAAGCTATTGTTCCCAAAATCCAGGGTAGTCATTTGACCAACCTGGGTATAACGTGGGTCCACCCCTGCTGCCACTGCACCATAGATCATAACAGATATCTTTCCCAGAGGAATGAAAACCTGCACATAATCATAACAGATATCTTTCCCAGAGAAAAGAAAACCTGCACATATATAGACAAACACCAAAGTTTTCACGCAATAAAATAAGAAATAATACAAGCCATGAGAGTCTGCAAGTGTAAAAACTTCATCTCTCCTTTACCCGGATGAGAGAAAACACAAGCAGTACCAAGACAGCAGCAAAAAGGAAAGGACAAAGGAAACTGAAGTCGTGGCCTCTCTTTGTGGCCCAGATTGTGTAGAGGGTGAGTCCCACAACCATGACAGCCGTCAGAATAACAGCCTCCAGGATGACCTTCCCTGTTAGCAGTTACAAAGTTGCATGAGGCCTCTGTCTATGGATTGCAAACTAAAAATAAGTAACTGCATCCTGTACAATTATCAAAGAAATTTTAATTCTTGGACAGGCTGAGAAAATGATTTTACCAAAAATTAAATAAATAATAAGAACATCAACCGTGCTGCACAACAACCCACAAATTAGAAACTGCAATCAAATATTAAAATAATAATAATAATGAAACTCAGTTCTCACATCTCAAAAGTTTGCACAAAACTTCTATCACTGTTGTTAACGAAATATTACTGGTTTTGATATATTCAACGATTCCTCGCAAGTTAACCTACACAAAATATCTTGAGCTTGTAATTCCTTACTTGAGAAGCCCTACCAACACGCACGCTCAATCGTGCAAGCACAAACACAGACACACAAACAAGAAGAAAGAAAGTTAATATTCCGGCCAAAGGCATGCAAAACAACTGCTGAGATAATGCCACAGGCTTCTCAAGCTCTTCCCCTCTCTGAACACCTCCTGCTTGAATATTTTATTCGCCTCCAAATAATCTATGAATTATGAATAAAGATACTTCCCAAAAAATATATGTGACAGATGCAGCAATTGCATAAATGTTCTTTTTGCGGACAGAAATATAATATCGTTCTAGAGAAACACTGATGCAGATATTAAATGGAGTTTCATTGATGTAGGAATATATGATAGCCCTTGAAACTCAAATCTAAATTGAATAAAATAATATAATTGATAGTTGCCCTTGAAAACAGAAACTAAATGATTACTTTCTTTCCGACAAGGGTTAACTTGATGTCTTTTTACAACTTTGCCTTGCATATTATAAGCTTCCATGAAGGTCTAAAAGGGACTTCCGAAAAGCAAAATCAGATCATTCGACCACAACAACAAGAACAGGACCTTTATCCCAAATTGTTAGATCACCGATATGGATCAATTCCCTCCATTCAACTTTGTTTAGGGCCACCTTCACAAGTTAAAAAGGTCAAATCATACCTTGCCGACAGGAAATAATTCCATCCGCGCACATTATAATCTACAGTACCAACCTACAGAAACCCTTCTAAATCCTGTATTTGTATCTAATTGTGCCAGTGCCAACTACAACCAAGAGAGTAGAGACCAACGTAATTGATATAACTACAGATTCCATTTACAAAATTGACAATTTTTTTATTGTTTATTCATTGCATAATATAAAGTAAAGAGTTAATCTTCCAACAATCAAAGTCTTGGGGACTTGCTTACGGATCATAGCACCCTCTGAGTTCTGATTTTATCAGTTCAATGTTTCAGACCTTGTTTTGCCTTTAAATTTTAAGGCAATTAATAATATGAAATAACCTTTGAGTACATCCTACTTCCTTCACTAGCCTATCTATGGACAATACAATTCCTCCCTCTAGGGTTGGTAATGGGCCGTGTCGTGCCGTGCAGTCCCTAGCCAAGCCCAAGATGCCCAGCCCACGTAAAAACAGCTAGGCCCAGGCATAGCCACAATATTGTATAAGCATATAGACCTATAAGATCATGTACCAATCACTAGATACTAAGAAGGCTTATTCGTTAGTCATGCTTGAACCGTGACGGCCCGTTCGTATCGAAATTGAGCCTACTATATTGTGTCTACTTTGTGCTTACTCGCGCCTCCTTCACACATTTAGTGCCTAATAGTTTATAAAATAGTCAATTTTATAAGTTATTGTACAAATACATATATGAAAACTAATAGGGTTAAAATTTAGCTGCTTGAAGATATTAGCAAGTAATTGCAAAAAAATCACAAATTAAACTCTTTTGATGTCATCAATGTAACTCATTTTTAACCCTATCTAATAAAAAATTATAAAGCTAAGGTTACCCTGTTGGTAAAGAAGAAGAAAAAACTAGTGCATTCCTCAATCATGCTCAACTTCCAAAAGAGTAAGTAAATTTGAGAAGTAGGGGAGAAAGTTGCTCTCGATCGACAGGTTATTGTAACAAATCAGCGCTCAATGACACCAATTTGTTATTCACAGGATCGACATTTGCGAAACTTGACAATACTTGCAAAAAAATTATTGTAAAGCAAACTAGCAATGCTTATACAAAAGAGTAATAAGAAATAACACGAGAATTTAACGTGATTCGGCCCAAACTTGGCCTACGTCTATGGAGAGAGAACTTGAGAAAGTTTTATTAATAAACTTAATATAAAGAGATCTAACCTTCCTATGCAACAAGAGTATTCACCTTCTCCTTCAATGTAGACCAAGATTACAAGAGTATTACCTTCTCTATGTACTTTCACATTGCTCCTCTCTTTCTTGACTTTTTCTGATCTTCTTTGCTTGAGAAATTTTTTTTATAATGCTGGGTTACAACCTTAATTTATAGAATTTTATAATACAACTCCTATATAGACTATGAGATGATTTTGATTATTGGATACTTGAAGAATCTTGATCAATCCTATTAAGAGTTGATATTCTTAATCTAGAAGAATTATAGACCCTTTAATGTTTAAAAACAAGCCTTCATTGAATAGAAATTGAATCATATTCGTGCTCCACTAGAAAAAGAAACCTGCGCTTGAAAAAGAAACTGATTCTGCTCGAAACGCCTCGATTAGTCGACTTATCTCAAGGATTAGTCGATTAATCCTTACCATTAGTCTACTTATAAACTATATAGTCGACTACTATATAATGCTTCCTCTCTATTTCTATCTATGTATCTTCCCTAGTCGACTACTAGTCGAGTGGTTTTGTGTGTTAGTCGACTTATAAAATTATAAGTCGACTAATCTGCACCCTTCGTGGTTTACTTCTTCTTACTTCAAGCAATTATCTTCTCCAACTCGATTGGATCTTTTTGAGCCAACATCTCCTCTTAAAAATAAGGCAAAATCCTAACAATCTCCATCTTGACTTGATTTTCAAGCCTTTAGTAAAAGGCCGTGAGATTTTGGATTACAACCTTGATTCTTTTCTTGATTGTAACCGTATCGCGAAGCCTTTAACTCTTGCCCCTTCTCCCCAGGGCCTTTGGTGGATTTACCGCCATGACTTGGGCCATCTTGGGCCTTACTCGAATGCACTTTTTCTCCTTCTCGTAACACTTTGACCCATTCCACGTTCTATTGCAGTCTTCTTTAAATCTTCACCTTGTGATGAGCTCCCTTCAAAGCTTATCCCTGAAACTTCACCTCGAACTGAGCTTCCTTCCTTAGCACACTTCTCTACTTTCAGGATTGCCTTGTCTCCTTGGCTAACTGTGATGACACCTTATTGCACTTGGATCTGGCATCCTTCTTCGTCGAGCGTCCCTATGGATATTAGATTATACCATGCCTCTGGCACATATCGGATCGCTTTCAAAGCACGCATCATCACATCTCTTTCTGTAATCTTAACTGTCCCAGTGTCAATGACCTCGCAAACCAAGCCATCCACCATCTTAACAATCCCTTCCTCGTTTGCAACTAAGGAGTTAAATAACTCTTTTTAAGAACATACATGAACTGAACTACCCGAATCAAATATACTACCCGAATCAAATATTCAGCCTTTACCTTGAGAAGTGTTGTCTTCAACATAAGAAGTCATTAATATTTTGGTGTCTGATACACCACTTGCTACGTCTGCATTCGCAGCTTGTTCCTTCTTCTTCAACCACTCTTTTCGATGCTTGCAGTTATTCTTCCAATGACCTTTCTTGTGGCAAAAGTGACACACATTTGACGAGCCCGAACCTTTCTTTCCTTCTCCTCTTCCTTTCCTTCCCTGACCACCAAACCTGATTCTGTCTGCTCCTCTTGATTTGATTTTTTCCTAATCTCATTAGATAAAAGAGTTGACGCCACCTCCTTCAAGATTAGAGTTTCTTTACCGTAGAGCATGGCGGTGATAATGTTATCATATGATTGTGAAAGTGAACTGAAAAGTATCAACGCCTTGTCTTCCTCAGCGATCTTAACATCGACAGTTATATCGTTGATGACCTTTTTGAAGAAGTTTAAATGATCCAACATTGTTGTCCCTTCATTCATGCGTAGCCAATATAATTATTTCTTGAGATACAGCTTGTTAGAGAGGCTTTTCATCATATACAATGTCTCTAACTTTGACCATAATCCTATAGTTGTTTCTTCATCCATCACGTTGTACATAACCTCGTTTGCGAGACATGGTTGGATCGTGTTTGCCACTTTATCTCCTCTCAATTTTCATCTGATATACCTGCAGATTTTGCTGATTTTTCCTGTAAGGTCTTGTGAAGATCATGTTGCACCAACAACGCCTTCACCTTCTTTAATCATAAACTGAAGTTTTCTTTGTCATTGAACTTCTCGACCTCAAACTTTATCATAGAACTTTCTATCTTCGACATATAGCCCTTTCGTCAACCTTTAACTCTGATACCAATTGTTGTAACAAATCGGCACTATATGACACCAATTTGATACTCTGAGATTGACGTTTGCAGAACTTGACAATATGACAATACTTGCAAAAAACTATTGTAAAGCAAACTAGAAATACCTAAACAAAAGATTAATAAAAAATAACACGAGGATTTAACATGGTTCGGCTAAACTTGGCCTACGTCCATGATGAGAGAACTTGAAAGAGCTTTATTAATAAACTTGATACAATTAGATCTAATCTTCCTCTTAATGTAACAAGAGTATTCACCTTGCCCTTTAATTTAGATCTAAATTACAAGAGTATTAACTTCTCTCTATGCACATTCACCTTACTCCTCTCTTTCTTGATTTTTTTCTGATCTCTTTTGCTTAAAATTCTTTGTTACAAAGTTGGGTTACAACTTTTATTTATAGGATTTGATAATACAACTTTTATTTAGACTATGAGATAATCTTAACTATTGGATACTTGAAGAATCTTAATCAATCTCATTAGGAGTTGATCTCCTTGATCTAAAAGAATTCTAGACCCTTTAATCTTTAGAAACAAGCCTCCATTGAATATAAATTGAATCCTATTCGTACTCCACCAGAAAAAGAAACATGTGCCTGAAAAGGAAATTGATTCTGCTTCAGAAAATATCTCGATTAGTCGACTTATTTCAAGAATTAGTCGACTAATCCTTACCATTAGTCAACTTATAAACTATATAGTCGACTATTGTACGATGTTTTCTCTCTGTTTTTGTCTCTGTATCTGCTCTAGTCGACTATTAGTTGACTGGTCTTGTGCGTTAGTCGACTTATAAAATTATAATTATAAGTCGACTAATCCACACCCTTCTTGGTTTGCTTCTTCTTCCTTCAAGTTATAAAGTTATAAGTCGACTAATCCGCACCCTTCTTAGTTTGTTTCTTCTTACTTCAAACCGTCATCTCCTCCAACTCGATTGGATCTTCTTGGATCAACATTTCCTCTTGAAAACAAGGCAAAATCCTAACACAGATGAGATACAAGGCTTCAACAGTGAAACTGAAACACATTTTGTTAAATTATATTAGATTTAGTAATATGACTGATATGAGATCGGATATCATTAACGATTGAGATCATTTTGATATAATTTAAATTGATAAGAGAATTTAATTAAGAGCTGAAAGCAATATTACTAATTGGGCCGGCCCATGTGCCGGCCCAGTGGAGCTTCATTCATACCTTCACTAGGTCGTGTTATGCCATGCCAGGCTAAGACAAGCCCAGTCACGACACGAAACTATTTGCGCCGTAAAATTTATGGCATAGGCACAGCCAAGAGCCCATCATGCCAGCCCATGTAACAAATTTTTTGTGTTGGCCCAAGACACTGGGCCCATTACCAACCTTACCCTCTACCACCTTGGTCTCCTTCTTTATGTCCTCTTCAGGCTTAAGACAAATTTTGTGTTGAGATCTTGCAAGATTTGTGCTTTTTCTCCTTTAAAATTTTTCTAGTTCAACCAATATTGACTCTATAGGCTCCATTTGCATCAGTCCTAAAAATTAAATGATACAGGCGAACCTCTCCGTTTGAGAACCATGCCCAAAGACAAAATTCAAGGAGGTTAGAACTTAAAGTTTTTATTTTACCAACAAGATGAAGTAAAACTTTGTATCTTAGATCCTTGTAAGTATTGCAAGAATCTAGGCACATAAAATTGATTGGTTCCTTGATGTCAAGAATTGATATGTATATGTCAAAGGTGTGCTGGTTTGTGACATACCCACAGTTTTACTCCTATCTTGGTAATGTATATCACCATGTGTTCAGGGAGGGACATGTGAGACTTGCTACTGCTTAAATAAATAATTGTTTTGTACGTTAGCATACAACTATCCAAATGGTACGATCGAGGAATCAAATGTATCGTGTACTCGAATTGAATTAGTTTGTTTGATGGCATAGAATATTTTTCATTTTTTGAACCAGTATTTCTAATGAAGCATCCACATTTTTCACACTGAACAGTATATAGGTACTACATATAGAAATGAAATATTTTTCCTTAGACATGCATATGTTTGCTGTATCAATCTTCGCCAACTTTTTTTAATATAACTCTTTTTTGGCAAGGAAGCAAGAGTCAGAACACTAGTGAATTATAAAATGTTGTTCCTGGACACACAAGATTAATCTTTCTAAGCAACTTACATATTTTTATATCCACCAATTATGCAACGGTTTATAAAGTACCCCTCCATTGCCCATAATTACATTACCAAAAGATTAGGTACCATTATTAATGGAGCTTTCTCGATTCTAACTTGATATTGAATTGCTACCCTTTGTTTAATAGTAACAGACTTGGATGAAAAGCCTACATGTCAAGGACATGTCAAAATTGAGTCTCCCATTTGCAAACCTCACTTTTATAATCTTTCTTTCATGTCGGAGAAGTAACACTTGGACCCAATAGAAGTGCATAAAAAACTCGTATCGGATATTTCAGTTGCAATCTTAACATTCAAAGAATAAATCTATAAACTCATGTTTCTATAAATGTCCAGAAGAAGTATTTCTCCCCAATGTCTTCTCATGGATTTGAGGACACAATAAACTAGAAAACTAAGTTGCTACTAGATTTTGGAATTGATGTAAAAAAAGCTTATTAAAAGTTTATTTTTGTATCTTCTATTTATAGGCTTTTTACTCTGATTCTAGAGAATTCTAATTTTGAATGGGGAAAAAAAAAGAAATCTTCCATTTTTTTGGGATAAGTATCATATTTTCTCTCTCTAATAAATATTCTTTCTTTTTATTCAAAATTCTTTTTCAAAATAGAGATCCCTAATAAATGCCGCTTTTTTTATTATTTCAAACTTTTCTTGAAACATGAATGTAGATGTTATGGCTAGATTCTGGGTATTGTAAGTTGTAACATTTGTATTTTCACTTTCTTTTTGACACAAGGATGAGAGAGATTAATTACACCGAGAAATTTTTGATATGTAATTATGAATAGGGATACATATCTTGAATTCTTGATTCTCTATCTAATAAATACTATTTTTTATTCAAATTTCTTTTGAGATGAGGACTTAAATGTATGGCTAGATTTCAAAATTAGTTAATAGTTTATAAATGGATGAATAGATTTGATTTGCGACATGACACAAACGTGAGTCACAATCAAATTAGAATTCCAATCAAAATGATTAGGATAGTGCCACTTTTTATCATTTATAACTACAAAATTGCACCCAATGAGAGGTTTGTTTTCCCTCCCACGGTCTAAATATATATGTAGGATGTTTATCATTTGTAAACCTCATATATATATGCTATTATAGCGAAACAGCTTCCAATTATCAACAAAATATTTTTCTTTTCATCACCATCCCCCCCCCCCAACCCCCAACCCCACCCCACCTCCACACAAAAAAGAAAAAAAGAAAAAAAAAATGAACTCTAAGTTCGTATAAAGTCTAAAGTCTACCTGCTACCATTCCTTCTCAGCATACTCCTACGAGAGTTAGTTCAACCATAATTTTCACTAAAAATTACATGAATGACATCAACCAAAGGGAATTTTGATCCAATTAAATCATAGCACTAATAAATTAGGGTACTCAAAC
Organism: Agave tequilana; assembly: GCA_038442645.1. Classification (NCBI taxonomy): domain Eukaryota; kingdom Viridiplantae; phylum Streptophyta; class Magnoliopsida; order Asparagales; family Asparagaceae; genus Agave; species Agave tequilana. The sequence goes on along the minus strand of JAVJIF010013431.1, from coordinate 74,452 downwards.
TTGCCGCTGGTGAATGCACACGTCAATCCAACAGCGAAGCTGATCGCTACCGTAAAGAGTCCAAGCAGAACGAAATTCACCGGATGCTTCTGGTAGCAATAATGCAAAGTGAACAAAACTGCAAGAATTTCAACCAAGCAAAATAAAAACCAAAAAAAAACCCAAATAACAGCCGAAAAAGATCAAGAAATGAAAAGAATTGCATACGGATTAGCGGGAGAAAGATGAGGAAGATGTAGAGACCGAATCCGACGCCGGTGGAAACGAAGAAGAGAAAGAGAGATCGGGCGGACGGTGACGACGATGGACTCCACGGCGACGGTCATCAGCAACTGGACGGTGAGGATCGAGTAGATCTTTCGGATAAACGCCCATCGGAGCTCCGGCGCCTCGAGCATCATGGGGTACAGCGGCTCCGCGTCTCCACGTCGCCGCCCTTTCCGCAAGACGGCCGGTTGATCGCCGGCGAACTCGAAATTAGGGTTAGTGTTTCGTTCGTAGAGAGAGAGAGAGAAGAACGAAGACTCGGTGGCGATTGCCTGAGTGTTTGGGAGAGTGAGTGACGATTGGGCTTTAGGGTCTTTGGACTTTTAAAGGACACGACGAGTAAATAGTAAAAATATAGCAAGACCGCGAAAGGATTGATCCGTTTGTCCAACAGTTTCTGTGATTGTTGTGTTACACCAAATGTTGCCGGGGTAAGAAGTTTTGAATTATGCAAACCTCTAACTGGCAACAATATTCCAACAGAAATACATCAATAATAATAATCTTGTGACAATTTTGACAAATTACTCTAACATCTTTGCTTTCAAATAAAAAAAAAATGGAGTTATGAACAAGTAAGTAAATTATTACTCAAATTTTGAATAATAAACTCGAAAATACATATCAAGTAGCATAATAACTTACAAAATTTAAGTTCGAGGTCAGATGTATTTTAAATTAATGAAGTTTTTTAGCGAACGATCTATAAGTAGATTTTAAAAGAATTGAGTTACTATAACATATTTTGAAGGACCCCTTCGCAATTTGTTATATCAGGTGCATAAATTAGTATGATAACTTTCAAAATCTGGGTTCAACCTACAATTGAAAGAATTGTGTTAGAAATTGAGTAACAAATGTTAAGATTTTCGAGATCCCCTCCATCAGCCGTCCTCACTAAATTTGATTGCCCGATTCATGCAAAAATTAACACCATCAGGGATTTTTGAGTAAAACTAAAAGTTCATGGTATTTTCAAGGAAAAAATTAAGAGTAATTTTGAGTAAAACCTTGATAATTCGAGATATTTTTGAAGAATTTAGCTTAATATCAAAGCATCACCGTATTTGTGTTTATAGTACCACTATTTTTACTTTTCTCCATTGTGAAGTTTTTCCGATAATAATATTTTGATACTATTTTTATAGTGGATTAACAAATTTAGCTAGAATTCTAAAAAGATTATTTGTGTGTTTATTCTTCACTGTGTCTTCATTGCATGTAAAAAAAGCTTCAATCAAGTATTGTAACTCCTGATTTTGATATACGTGTCACAATATCAGTACTGAATACAACGTACAAATTTGATTTGACCTTTCTAATAGTCAGATTGAGCTGATTTCAGCTCCAGATATTATTTTCTATTATTTTAGATTTTTCAAAATTTTCTGAAATTTTCTAAATTATTTTAAAAATTCTCCGAATTCGGTGTCAACTGACCCCATATTTTTTAATTTACAAATGAGATTGTATTTCTAGAATCTGTTTTCATTTTATTTTTCAAAATTATATTTTCTATTATAGCGTATTTTTTGAGATTTTACTAAATTGGTCCAAAATCCGGCCAAGCCGGTGTCGCCTATCGATTTCAAAATTTTTAATTTATAAACCAGAGTAAATCTCTTGAATCTGATTTTGCATTGATCCTCCTGGTAATAGTTGCTATTTTATGAAATTTTTAGAGACCTTCCGACTTAGTTAAAAGTTGTCCCAATTATTTAATAATAATTAACTACTAATAATGTTTCTTTTTCCATCTTTTTTTTCTTTTACTTTTCCCCAAAGTTTTCCCTGTTCTCCATTTTTCTACGGGATTCTAACTGACATCCCTCAATTTAAAATCCCACACCCCATCCTCTCTCTCCATCTCACTCTCTCACTCTCTCTCTCATACTCACCCTATCGCTCTCTTTCTTTCTCTTCCTTACTCCATCAAACCACCACCCACCATTATCGGCCGGTCATCATCGGCGGTCATGGCCGCCGCACCCCCAACCCACTGCCACGCACATTGTTTCCTCCTCACACTCTCTCACCTACTCTCTCCCCCTCCCCCACTTACCCCTCTCTCACTCCAACCCACGTTCGGACTCACCAAAGCCGCAGCGCCACCCCCAGCACCACCACAACAACCTCCACTCTCTGCCGTGACCGCCACCAATCACCCTTCCTATAACCCCTATAGGGGGGTGAATAGGTGACTGACTAATCTAAAGATGAATTAATGTGAAATTAAAACTATTTAGGCAAATTAAAAACTATTAAGCTAAATACACCAAGTATAACACAAGAGTGTAACCGAATTCCTGATGAAGGGCTCTGAACTATCTCCTCAAGATTCCTCTAGGTAAGAGTTGAGGTGCCAGTTGAATATAAGTGTGAGCAAACAATCCCAAGCATATATCAAAGGAGCACAAATATATCAAGCATATAAAAGAGATAAACAATATGAACATACAAGATATAAACACAAGTGAGAGATAGAGAGAGCAATCGCAATGGGAGATTTGTTTCGAGGTTCGAGCACCCCTACTCTACGTCCCCACCTTCAACACTATGAAGGATTTCCATTAGAATCAATCCCACCGGATCACTCGGTACCGCAACACCTACAACGAGTTCACACTAGAACTCCTTGGACTAACTAGTCCCTCTCTTGTTCCCGCAAGAACAGCACACGCAAGCACACTAGCTTGCGAGGCCGCACCTCTACACCAAGCTCCCACAAGAACTCGAAACAACGCGAACCCGCAAGTTCGCCTTCTCAAATACAAGAATGAACACTTGATGATCTAAACACTTTGATCACCTAAAAATACTCTCACAACAACTTTCTTATAGGATTGATATAGCAATGGATAGCTCAACTATGCGTGAGAAAACTAGATAGAATGGTGGAGGAAAACTCAAAAAATCTCTTTTACAAAACACTCTTGAAAACTCTCCTTTTGATATGGAAGTTGTCACGCCCCGCTTCCCAAAATACATAGAAACGGAGTCGCGACGAGAGTCAGCGACGTATATACGCGAGGAAAACACCCCACGTATACACGGGAGCCTAAAATAACCTGAACAAGCTATAAATCCAAACCATAATAAATCAATTATCACTGTAATATCCCACATAAACATTAACGCATGATATCATATAAAAAAAACTGGAATAGAAACGGAATCTGACATGCATGAATCAAGAAAAGTACAGAAATAGGAATAAAAAGAGGCAAGAATACCATGATCAAGAGAGAGAAACTCCAGCTCTTCGTGAAACGTACGATCACACAAATACCTGATTAATATAAGAAGGTATCCAATACCCTGGACGTGTGATTCCAGGGTCGTCAGAAGCGGCCTAATGAGTGTGTGTGTAAAGAAAAAAGGTACTCGTGCATAAAAATAACATAAGCAATAACAACATGATAACTGAAATAAAAGATAACAGAATAACCAAATAAAGAATAAGGCTATGAACGATATATAACACGTATCATGATAAAATGAACCCATTAATGTCAAGATGTGTAACCTAGCATGTGTCACTAGTGTGGGGTACAATCTGGTCATGTGTTCAATCATATATCTACCATAATATACATATATGCACAGTCAGGTGATCACAGTCAGTTACAATATACTATAAACAATTTATTATCATTTATTATGTCAGCGACACCAATTGCCACCTGTAATAAACGCATCCCATACTACGCCTATTACACGTGTCAATCAGGGTCCTGAATTATTGAAACTGATCGGTGGGAGACATTGTTCATGCTTTAGATGGGTTCCGTACATACCCGGAATCACGGCCCAATCACCTGGCGCTGAACCAGGTGCTACCGCTAGGTAGTCAATAACAATAACAATGTGTTAATGACAATGACAATATGAACAATACGGGATGTCAGTCATGCCCCGGAACCTGCAGTGGAACCGTATCTTGGCTGCGCAACCTGTATCCTAGGTCCATCCAAAATACAGACGTTGTCTCCTCTGTCAATTTTCCCAATCCCAGTGTAAGTTGTCAGTTTACATTATTATTTATAACAATCAATATCCATGTTGTTTCGATTACTGAGACGATACGATGACAATAACAATATCAATGTAATAATAACAATGTGAACAATATTACCGTGTAAACGGTAGAACAATAGAACAATATATATGTTACGGTCTGATAATATTTTTCTAATAATTTTCAATAACATGAATCCATATAATAAAGAATCCAGATACTGCTCAATGGGCAGTCTAATCTAGAACCGGTCAATATCTCATCCATTTGCGCTAGGATACAACAGTAACTGATCCATCAACCAATAGTCCCAATATAATTACCATGAACATCAAGTATCAATCCGTATCAGTAATCTAGTACAATAAACCACCGCCTTAATATATCAATAATCAGTCTATCCCTATCAATCTACTCTGATCCTCAAGTCATCAATATATAATATATATATATATATATATATATATATATATATATATATATATATATATATATATATATATATATATATATATATATATATCCTCTGAGTCACCTATATATCCAAATCTAAATAATTGAAATAGTACATGTCCTGATACATATAATCAAATCTTTATATTTCAATTCGATTAAGATTATCATACACTCTCACTCTATCAAGGTCAATCACAGGATCCCAAAGTCAAGTAACATATCAGGTACACATATTTAAAAATCCATCAAGCCAGATCAGGTCAACCCAATCAACGTTTATTTCTCAACCCCAAGTCAACTCCAATCCAATCGAGTCTACCGACAGGTCAGGTCCAAGATTTCATTTTATAAATAAGATCTCCTATTTATTTAATCGTCGATATCCAAAACAATCAAGATCGTAACTAAGAAGTGTAATATCCTCGATCATCATGGAATTTAGATCACCTCTATATCTAGTAGTTAATATCAATAAGGTCATCACTATATCAGTCAAACTCATCAATGCGAGAATCCAAGATAATAGCTCTAAACAGTCCAAAAGTCAGTCTCATCATATACACTAGCGTCAAGGGTATTATATTCATACACATTCATTTATCGGTAAAATAATCTATCAATAAAGTAACATCATGTCTAACACGTCCTCAATATCTAAAAGAATTCTAGTCGGAATAGTCACCAACAATTTGTCCGACAAATACTATACATAAAATATGAATCTCTAACCTCAGTCATGAATCGATCAGCCTCAGGATCAATATATATATATATATATATATGAGAAAAATGTATATCAGCCCGCGGGCTGAGAGTACTCTCTCAGCCTGCGGTGACGTGGCTCGATTTGTCACCTCACTGACTTGCGGCCCGCTTTTAGGGAGAAGTTAAATTACCAAATACCCCTTATGATAACTTTTCCTTATTGTTTATTATTATTTTTTCCCCCTTTTATTTTGCCGCTCTTTATAGGATATAAATTACTTTTCGCCTTATTTCTTTACCTCTTTTTTGAAAGATGTAGTTTCTCCTTTTCAGCCTGGGATAAATTTTTTTTGAAAATATAAAATCTTTTCAGATCAATGTTTTCAGCCTGCGATAAAATTCTACTTTATAGTTTAATTTTTTTTGTATATAATGTAGTCAGAGTCTTTGGTCGCATTGTACATTTAAACTGCGACCTTAGTCAAAGTCTTTGGTCGCAGTGTACATGGTGAAATGCGACCAAGGTCGCAGTGTTGTTATTGATAAAGATGGCCAGCAACTGCAATCTAGGGTTGCATTACATGGACTGCGACTTTGGTCGCAGTACGTTAAGTAATTATTTTTTTTGAATATAATGTAGTCAGAGTCTTTGGTCGCATTGTACATTTAAACTGCGACCTTAGCCAAAGTCTTTTGTCGCAGTGTACATGGTTAAATGCGACCAAGGTCGCAGTGTTGTTATTGATAAAGATGGCCAGCAACTGCAATCTAGGGTTGCATTACGTGGACTGCGACTTTGGTCGCAGTACGTTAAGTAAGTGTTGTTTTATTAAGTGTTGTTTTTTGGATTAAGTCATTTTTTGAATCTAAATGAAAAATGAAAAGTTGTCTGTTGTCTGATGCGACTTGGAGTCAGTCCGTGAGACGCGACCTGTCATAAAGATTTTATGAGATCTTTTAACGTCAAGTCTATGTTGACGAACCCCGCACCATTCGTTGTTTCCCGAAGCGGTTGTCTACGCGTCGGCTCTTCATTGGGTTTAGGCGTTAATGTCTTTTAATGCCAAACCGGCGCTGGCGGTTGGAGACCATTAATGCCGACGATTCTGATTAATGAACCATTAATTATGGTTATTATGGGCTGCCTATAAATAGGGCTCACGCTCTCCCTTTAACATCCCATAATTAGACTGTTTTCTTTCGAGAGCAATTGCTCTGAGAATTTCCGCCTTCTTCAGAGTCTCTAACAGGGGCCTGCCTCCATAGATGAAGATGACCCTATGGACGAACTTGATCGATGTTCGTCCACAAGGGAAGAAGTCATAGACCTCATCGTCCACAAGGGAAGAAGTCATGGTCCTCGTTGTTCACAAGGGAAGAAGTCATGATCCCTGACGAGGACTTAATCCTCACCGAGATCTGCTCTGACTTGATGCACCAGTCAAGCTTGCTGGTAACGGATGGTCAGAGTGGGTATGGCGGCGGGGGATGTGGTGGATATAGTGGTGGGTAGCATTCCCTGTGAGGTCTCAAAACCTCCTCTCTTACCCCAGAAGTGACATCGAGGAAACTCCATGCTCACTGGATAACCTTCTGGTGAAGAGATGTTCATAAACGAAAGATCGTATCCCGTCACTTTGGAGGGTCAGTTGGAATCGGAGGATTCTGCTGCCACGAGACCTCCAGGAGAAGATTGCTCTTAGTAGTCAAAAAGGGCTCTTCTTGGCTCTTTTGATGTTTTTGTCTTCTTGGCTACTTTGATGTTTAGTCTTCTTTGTAACACTCAATCTTATTGATTCTGCTACCACCAGACCTCAAGAAGAAGATTGCTCTTAGTCAACAAGGGATTTTTTGATGTGTAGTCTTCTTGGCTACTTTGATGTTTAGTCTTCTTTGTAACACTCAATCTTATTGATTCTGCTGCCACCAGACCTCAAGAAGAATATTGCTCTTAGTCAACAAGGGATTTTTTTGATGTTTTAGTCTTCTTTTGTACTGCTGTATTTGTAACACTCAATCTTATTGTATAAGAGATCGTTTTGTATCATTTGCACATGCCTGGAGATAAATGCCTGGACATAAATAAAAAGCATATTTGTTTTTTTTAATAAACTACGAACTTTTTCGCAGCCATGCATTGCAAACAAAACAATTATGATCATAGATGACACTGCGACCAAGGTCGTATAAGATACATTGCAAACAGTAACTACTGTGATCAGGGTCGACACTGCGACCAAAGACTGCGAGTAAGCAACTGTTGCGGTGACGTGTCACATCGTCGCAGTGTTGTTGATTAAGACTAAAAACCAGCAATAGCGACCAAGATTGGAGATTATTTTTTTAAGACTGCGGCCATCAACTGCGACCAAAGTCGCAGTGTTGTTGTTTATTTATAAAGACCACCAACTGCGACCAAGGTCGCAGTGATGTTGTTGATTAAGAGTAAAGACCAGCAACTGCGACCAAGGTCGCTGTGTATTTTATTAAGACTAAACAGCAACAACTGCGATCAAGGTCGCAGTTTATTTTATTAAGACTACGGTCAGAAACTGTGACCAAGGTAGCAGTGTTGTTGTTGAGTAAGACTAAAGTCCAGCAACTGCGACCAAGGTCGCAGTGTATTTATTAAGTCTGCGTCCAGCAACTGCAACCAATGTCGCAACCTTTCATTTTAAAAATTTATAAGGGTGAAGTAATATCATTATTAACTGCGACCAAGGTCGCAGTGTTGTTAAGGATAAAGATGGTCGCAGTGTACATGGTTAAATGCGACCAAGGTCGCAGTGTTATTGTTGATAAAGATGGCCAGCAACTGCAATCTTAGGTTGCTTTACATGGACTGCGACCTTGGTCGCAGTACGTTAAGTAAGTGTTTTCCTTTAGATTAACATGCATAGCGACCAAGGTCGCCGTGTTCTTGTTTTATTAAGTGTTGTTTTGGATTAAGTCATTTTTTTGAATCTAAATGAAAAATGAAAAGTTGTCTGTTGTCTGATGCGACTTGGACTCACTCCGTGAGACGCGACCTGTCATAAAGATTTTATGAGATCTTTTTAACGTCAAGTCTACGTTGATGAACCCGCACCATTCGCTGTTTCCCGAAGCTGTTATTATGGGCTGCCCATAAATAGGGCTCACCCTCTCCCTTTAACAGCCCATAATTAGACTGTGTTCATTTGAGAGCAATTGCTCTGAGAATTTCCGCGTTCTTCAGAGTCTCTAACAGGGGCCTGCCTCCATGGATGAAGATGACCCTATGCACGAAGAAGACCCAGAGCTTGATTGTCTTTTTTCAGATTCGCTGGGCCTTTGGGAGAATATTTTGGCCGGTGAACTTGATCGATATTCGTCCACAAGGGAAGAAGTCATGGTCCTCGACGTCCACAGTTTTTTAATACACGGGGACGTCAATAACACCACTGCTCTTATTCAACAAGGGCTCTTTTGATGTTTAGTCTTCTTGGTTCTTTTGATGTTTAGTCTTCTTTGTACTGCTATATTGTAACACTCAATCTTATTGTATAAGAGAGCGTTTTGTATCATTTTCACATGCCTGGAGATAAATGCCTGGACATAAATAAAAAGACCTCAATAACAACACTGCTCTTAGTCAACAATGGCTCTTTTTGATGTTTAGTTTTCTTTCTACTGCTATATTGTAACACTCAATCTTATTGTATAAGAGATCGTTTTTTTATCATTTTCACATGCCTGGAGATAAATGCGTGAAAATAAATAAAAAGCATATTTGTTTTTTAATAAACTACGACCTTTGGTCGCAGTCATGCATTGCAAACAAAACAACTTGGACCAGAGACCACACTGCGACCAAGGTCGCATAAGACTACAGTGCAAACAGAAACAACTGCGACCAGGGTCGACATTGCGACCAAAAAACTGTGACCAAGGTTGCAGATTATTTTTTTAAGACTGCGTTCATCAACTGCGACCAAAGTCGCAGTGTTGTTGATTATTTATAAATACCACCAATTGCGACCAAGGTCGCAGTGATGTTGTTGATAAGAGTAAAGATCAGCAACTGCGACCAAGTTCGTTGTGTATTTTATTAAGACTAAACACCAACAACTGCGATCAAGGTCGCAGTTTATATTATAAAGACTACGGTCAGAAACTGCGACCAAGGTAGCAGTGTTGTTGTTGATTAAGATTAAAGACCAGCAACTGCGACCTTGGCCGCATTGTATTTATTAAGTCTGCGTCCATGATCGCAGTATTTCAACCAATACATAGTAGTAAAAAATGTAATTCACACAAATAACTTTAGAAAACAGATTTATATATATTTAAAAAGAAAAACAAAATACAATTTTTTAACTTCTAATCGTCGTCATCACCATAGTAATCAGATTCGTCGTCAAGAGTCATGCTTTCGTCTTCTGTATCACTTTCGTCTTCTGTCTCTTCCTCCTCTTCAGGTACAGTCTCATCGTCGCTTTCTTCCTCTTCATGTTTGTGTTTTGGTTCATCAATGAACTCCCAGAAATGGTCGTCTGTATCAAACTCAGATTCTGACCCGTATCGAGACATTGTTTCAGAACTAAACATAAAATCATCATTTGATGATTGGCTTCTTTCCGGTGAAGACGGCGGTGATGGTGAAGACATTTTTTGAATGTATTTTCCGAACAGTCAGAGTAACGAGTTTGAGCAAAAATAACTTTGTATGTTTTTAATCCTTTGCTCATGACCCTTTATATATTTTTAATCCCGGAATTTCAAAAGTTTTAAGCTCTCGGACCACGTGAATATCTCTCAAATATATTTTCTATCTTTTCCCAAAAATTGTATACTTTCTAAGTGACTGTTCAGTTATCCAAAACAGTTTAAAAGTTAATACACTATAATTTTAAATTACTTTGAACTCCAAAACAGTTCATTATTGCGAACATAGTCGCATTGGGAACTGATAAATGATTAAGTAACTGCGACCATAAAATGTCAACTGTTAGTCATCAAATATTTGTCCTTCGTATAATTTCTGAATGTTGTCTGATACTCCTATGAACAATTAAATTATTTTTTTATATATATTATGCGACCATGGGACTGCGACTATGATACCAGTCTTGCGACTAAGGTCGCAGTTTGATATGTAATTAAAAAGAGCTTTTATAAATTAATACAGTGAGAAAGAGACCTTACAAAAAAAGAGAATTAAAAGCTTTTTAAAAGAAGACAAATAAGGTTGAATATCAGAAGATCAGGAAATCCTAATCCTCGTCATTATCACCATCATAAGCAGATTCGTCGTCTTCATTCTCCGGGTCTTCCTCTTCATCACTTATTTCCTCATCATGTTCCTGTTTCTGTGATTTTTTTTTTCACCGATAAACTCCCAGAATGAATCGTCTATATCAAGCTCTTCGTCTGACCTGCTGCGAGAAAGCGAGCCTACAGCATCAGAGGTCATGCTTTCATCAAGCATGTCTCCGTCAAGTGGCAGAGGAATAATGTCTTCCTCACTAACCCACATGAAAACTTCATCATCCTGATGAATAGGAGGATCAGTTAATACATTATTTGATGTAGTTAGATAGTCAAAAGGGGTGAAGTCCAGACTGGTATCAGATTCACTAGAATATCCTGAAGACAAAGGACCGGTGGGGGAACGATTGAAGTTGAAATCTAAGTGTTCAGAGCAAGAAGATGGGGAAGACATGATTCAAGAATGAATTTTTTTTTGAAAGTTTTTGAAACCAAATTGAAAAGGAAGAGCAAAAATATAGTTTTTAGGTATGAGATAATATATTAGTAACAAGCATTATATAAAGATAAATATTGTGGAAGAACATGAATAGTAACAATAATTGTTACAGGGACGGTTGAGTATGGTTTAATACGTGAAGTACAAATTAACTTTTTATAGAATTGTTTGCCTATATCTTTAGATTACGTATGATGCACATCTTTCCTTTCTCGGAGATTAACATTAGTGCGACTCTTTTTTCTAGACTGTTGTTGTATCACGGTAGATATAATATTAATTACTTCTTTTATATAAGGCATGAGAAAGAAGATTGCGAATTTGGTCGCAGTACCGAAGGAGGTCGCATTGCTATACGATAGCATTTTTTGTCCGGTATTCTTTATTCTGTATTAAGTCTGCGACCATGGAATGTTTATTTACTTTTCAATGCTAGAAGTCGCACTCGTCATATAAAAGGGGTATTTTTGTCAATTTGTTTCACGATTGTTTAGGCGGGATTTTTTGATTTTTTTGGCGCCCACACTCTGCGACCGATGTTGTGGCCTATATTCAGCCACGTCCCGCAGGCTGAGAAACTCTCTCAGCCCGCAGGCTGAGGTACAGTAAGCCCTATATATATATATATATATATATATATTCTAAGATTTATCACAACTAGGTCAGTTACTAGATCAAGTCTCGTCCACAGTATATCAATACTAGGTCTAAGCCAATAACGACGAACTACAGACACATGAAATGATACTGATACAAGCTCATCTCAACTACAAAAATAAGGTGAACAGTCACTAATGTCTCATGAAGTGATACAGGTAATCACACTGGTAAAATACATCAAATAGTCACATGAAATAATACGAATAAAAACACAATATCCAATAACAACGGTAAATAAGAAAATGACATAAGAACAGATACTCACATGAAATGATGCGGTTCTGGAATCGAATCGGCCTCTGGTCTTCATTGTACGAACTGGTACGGATCTCCGGATCATCCCATGGATCAGTCTTCGAATCACCTATGTATCAGGTCCACAACGAGCACGAATCCGAATCGAGTCCGAGTCTCGTATAATAGGTCCGGATCTCACCGATTGAATCCAAAATACTGTAACACGCAAGCAAACATACAAATAAATATAAATGTACACACTTAATACCCACCCGAGCACACCGACACATACGTGTACACCCACGTACATACATATACAAGTATATACGTACACCAACCTACATGCATACTTAAATAAATACCAACACACATTAATATAAATACATACACTTATATATATACATATAATATACAATGCACATAACACATACACCCACACATAAATACCTATATACGAGTATATATATATATATATATATATATATATAATATATATATATATATATAATATATATATATATATATATATATATATATATATATATATATATATACATACATTAAAACACATATACAACTACCCATGCGCGCGCACTTGCACGCATGCATATGAATCCATGCAAACACTAACCTATTTCATTACAAATGCATTGGTACACATATTTACACATTTATCCTACCAACATAATTCACGCATGCATATCCATATATTAAAGAGGGGAGAGAACAACGGACTCACATAATGTGGCGAGACTTTGCAGCGCGCCGACAAAGACTCTGGCAGAGGCGTCGGGCCGCGGAGGATGTCGTTGGATAGAGAATATCGCCGTGAAGGGCGTGGGTGCGTTCACGCTGATTGACGGTGATCCACGGTGACCCACGGAGAATCGGAAAATGGCTCAGAGTAAGATGTCTCATGGAGTGTTGCTTGACTTGCCTTCCATGTCCATGATCAATAAAAGAAATTTAGGCCCAAATCAACATCGCCTTTTAGTGCAAAGATGAGGCCACTGTTTGCAACCAGAAAGAACCTGAAGGTAGAGAACAGGTAAACTTCAGTCCAACAATACCATAACAGAAAGACATGTATAAATGAACAGTGCATAGAAGAAAGAGAGTAAGAGCCATCAACATTGCACTTCCAAACCTGGATAAATCCCAAAAAGATGAAGAAAATAAGATGGAGGTGGCTGGTCTGGCTCGCGGCGCACAGCAAGGAGTAGGAGGGGGATCCAAGGCTGGGTGACTTGCGTGGTCGGGGGTCTGCGAAGGGTTCGACGAGGTCGAGGAGCGAGATCTGTAGGGCTTCTACGCGGGGGCTTGGTGCGGCCTGGCTGCACAAGGAGGTGGAGGAGGAGATCGGCCTGGAGAGGGGCAGGTTAGGGAGGCTGCAGGGCAGCGTAGGCTGAGGGTGCTACAAGGAGAGGAGGGAGTTGGGTTTGTTAATGGATGTTGGCTGGATATAGGGAGGAGAGGGAAGGGATCTCGTAGAAGAATGAGGCATACCGGCTCATGGTTCTCGGTGGGGTACAGAGGAGGTGAACGACACTGCGTAGGGAAGAGATGGAAGAGAGAGGGGTGGCGGCGTTGTATACGTGGGATAGGGTTAGCTGTAGTTTGTGATGGGCGAGGGAGAGAGAAGGGAGAAGATGAAATAAATAAAGAGAAGATAATGGTGGGCTTCTGGGCTATGGGCTGGAATGGAAAGAAAAAAATAATGAAATTAAATGAGAGAGGAGTAGAATAGGTTGGGTTGGGCCTAATGAACTTGGTTGGGGAAAAATGAAAAGAAAGGATAAAAAGAAATGATCAAAATGATAATAATTAATACTAATAAACAATAATAAAAATAAAGATAATAATAATAGCAATAATAGTTTATCGAAATAACATGTACACATACTTATACACATGTACAAAAATAGATAATTCAATAATAATAATGATAAATAGTCCAAATAATTTATAAGAATAAAAATACAGTATCCTTTGTTAGGGGATATTACAGAAGTATTTGCTCTAAAATAAGTGGAGATAAATACTTAGAAAGGTAGGAAAAACTAACTTGAAAACCCACTTCAAATCTTGTGGAAAACAACCCAAAACAGCCCCATATAAATAGGCTCTAAAAACTAGCCGTTGGGGACAACTCAGCAGGAATTCCTGCTGTCAGTCGACCGTCCAGTCGACCGCCAACTGTCAGATTTTTGACCGTTGTGCCATCGGTCGACCGCCTGGTCGACCGAGGCTTGGATACAGAGAGCAGAAGCTCTCTGCCGGTCGATCGGGGTCAGATCAGAGCTCTCTGGAGGTCGACCGGCCCTCCAACCAAACAGGCCGTGCACGTCTGTGTACATCGGTCGACCAGACCGGTCGACCGACACGGTCGATCGGCAGAAGACCTGGTCCTACATTTTCAGGGATTAAAACTTGGTCTTTTACCTTCAATAAAAATCTCATAAATTCTACAAAAATAAGTTCATTAATATACTTTGATATACAAACATATTTGATTAAAAATCAAAACACATTACACATTTTGAACTATTTTTGTAATATAAAAAATTTGGCTTACATGAAATTTTGTATTTTTTAAAATCGAATTTTTCAAAACTTCTCCAAATACAAAAATAAGATATTTTAATCCCTTTTGAAGTCTAGTGTGTATGGATATGATCCACTACACGTATATGATGAAATACCCATGTTTTTGATAATAAGCTCTAAAATAAAGTTTTGATAAAACACATGTATATTTTGAAGCTTAACAACTAAACCGGTATTTTTAAAACAAAAACTCTTATATGAAAACACATATAAATCTTGTGTGTGAGTGTATATGAACTCGAGCAATCCACCAACTAATCTATCATTTACATTTTATCTAAAAAATAAATCTTGACACTTACAACCATGACACAGGTCTTCTGAAAATTTCTCTTGAAAATCTTCTTCTCCTTCTTGACTTGGTCCAAACCTCAATCAATGAGCTAGATCTCTCTTGAGTACTTGATGCAATCTTGATGCGCGAGCTTTTGAATCAACACGTGCTAGATCCAAAACTTGACGTTAAATCCTTTGTTGAAGCTAAACACCAACTAAGATCTTGATCAAATATCTGAGACTAATTAAATACAAGATCATTAGTACTATAACTACATGAATTAATCATCATCAAAACTAGAGTGATGGGCCTTTGGGCTTACACTTCCTTCCTCTTTCTGTTTCTCTCGTTTCTCTCTCTATCTATCCCCAGTAGCCAAGAAGCTTCCTCGTCGCCGAGTCCGATCCCCCTCGCCGTCGGGCACGATCGCCGCCGCCCTAGTCGTCGCAGTGAGAAGCCTGGGCCTTCTCTCCTTCCTCTTCTTCTTCTTCTCTGCTGCATATTGTGTTGAAACAGAGAGAAACCCATGACGGGTTTTAAACTCTCGCATCCCACAATCCACAACCCATAAACCCGAACCTAGTTACATATAAAAGACAAAATTTCTTAAAAGTCCTTCATAAATTATTGATATTACATTTAGAATCCTGTAAAAAATTTGTTTAACCCCTTGAATCACTTTCAAATTATAAAAAACGACCCCGAGTCATGCTTCGGACAATATCTTGACCGTTTAACATATGAATCACGTGTTCCTGGTACTGCTGGAATCGGGACATCAAGAGCTTCATTTTAAGGCAAGTGTTTACTTATATTCACATTATTTCATTATATAAATCGTCTAGAACATTGGTATTACCTGCATGAACTAGTTGATATTCGTATGTTGGATAACCTGATAATTATCTGTCTTTGAGGAATTGTGTGGTATATTTAATCAAGGATCGTTCTGTCATTCGTGGTAGTTATGATATGGTGTATTGCTGGGTTAAATTCTTATGGTCATGTTAGTATGTATGTTACACTGTAAATTCCTGTTATTATTGTAACCTGTTACACAAGAATTTCTGTATTTAGTCTTGTTACTTGTTATATAGATATTCATGTTATTATTTCCCATTACCAGATACATGTAGATTATGGTTATTTATTCACGATATCTGTACGATACATGTTTCATAGCACACACACATGCACAACCACTTATAGAACGTTCTTGTATACCAGTTACTTGGTATTATTGGACGAAGAGTCATGCACACTTATTAGACCCTGTCCACCTATGCTATAATATAACTCAAAGTCATTTGGGTATGGGAAGACCGAATGACTAACTAGATCTTATCGGATGGGTGTCTGGATCCATTATATTCCCACTGCATGGGACGTGGTGCTGGCTATCATCTGTTATAGCTCGTTGAGTTTCTGTTTCTCGTTTCTTATTTTGCTTTAGCGGGTTGGCCCTGGTCTCAGTAGTCAGGGGTCTGTTTAAGACCGTGATCCCTGGTATGCACGGGGTACACCTATCTGATCAGAGCTATTCGATCCTTAGGTGTCATGGCACGTGTTTATACACTCACAGACAGTATTGTGCAGATTTACTTCACTGACTATATTGTGATTATCGCCATCTCATGCATGTGTCCTACTTATTCCATGACATGTATGTGTATCACGTTATTTCTTGTTTTCATTATTATTCTTTTGTACACTTACTTGGTCGTATCTCAGACCCTGGGTTTGCATGCCCAGAATTAGAGCCCGTGATTACACCCTTAGAGGAGGAGCAGGAGTGCATAGACGGTTTGGCTGAGCAGCAGTATGACTGTTCGCGACTTTTTGTCCCTTTTGACTCACTGTATGTTCCATAGTCGTAGGTTTTTTTGTGTTATAGATATGTAGTTGTACTGTGCATTTTCATATATGTGCTGATAGACTCATGCGTACCTTGTTTTTGTACTGTATGAGACTGTGTTATGTACTATTATCACATGTGGTATTGTCACATGTGGTGTGTGTGTGTGTATAAAATATCAGTAATGTTCTTACTTCGTTTTGATACTTGTGCAGGTCTACATGAGTCTTGACGGGTATACGTAAGGACTGCATACCCTCCATGTACACGTTGCCGATCATGTCATGTACTGTTATGCCGTACCGTGAGAAATGGGGCGTGACAAGTATAACCATGGGTGCAAACTATTTAGTTGGGAAAAGTAGAGTTTAAACCCTAAAGTCAACCCAAACCTAATCCCAACTTTACACATATCCGCCAATGCTCCTCGGGCGCGAATCTTCAATTCTTGTTAATATTCTGGTTGGATTTAGTCAAAAAATATATCAGATTATAACATGTTCAATTTTATTTCGATTGAATCAGGTTAAGCAATTAAGTTTTTTATTTGGTACTAAAATATCCATGAAAAATTAAATTTCGACTAATAAATCTTCATCCGCACAAACTTAGTGACAAAGCAAACAATTCCAAAGGAGATAAAAAGAATACATCTCAAAGTACAATGGTATTATTTACTAAATCTAACTTTAAGGCAAAAACACCGACTTGGGTTATTTTATTGCTCTTGAAGTGACTTGAATGTGTGACATCTTTTAGCTAATAATAATAATCTAGCATCTTTTTGTCAATTATTATACCCTTCATCCTATCACCTCAATATATTATCCTTAAGTATATTAATCATTAGTGCTATGTCAACACCTCAATTAGCTTCTCACTTGAACTTCATAGTTGAAGATGCTTCTCTAAGCTCCTTTGCTCATTGCTTCATGTTGAATTAAAAAAAAGTTCAGACAAGCGGATACTTGTTTAAAAAAACCGTCGGTAGAGGAAAATGCAAAAATTACGAAGATGAGGGGTTATAATAGAAATTGATGAAGAAATCTCAAATTTCATCAGATTTTTATTTATCATTGTCCCTCTACTCCACAAATTGTACTTGCGAAAATGATATCATGAGCTTTAGTTAGATGATTCTGATTCATGTGCCTGTGGTTCCGATGATTGCATACATTAATGCACAACTGCCTTCATATCTAGCTCAACAAAAAACGAAGACTATATGTACTCAGGATCTAAACAACAATATTGGGCCTGTTTGGTTAAGGGTGGAAGTGAGGAAGTGAGAAATTGAGGAAATAGTAATAATTCCCTTTGGAAGTTGGGAATTGGTTAGTAAGTTTTCCAGTGTTTGAATGTTGTTGGGAAGTGTGGTTTGAAAAATATTTCGTCTTTTCCGGTGTTTGGATGGTAATGTGAAAGTGTAAATGGAAAAGTTGACCACAAAGTTAACTGTAAAATAATATTAAAATAAAAATTAATTAATAAAAATAAAAAATAGACTGTAATTAGAATGCAAGTGAGATTTATATGGTCAAAAAATTAACTGTTTTGTGTTATAATTTATTACAAATGAGATTTACATGATCACAAAATTAACCGTAGCACTCTGGAAGTGAGGAAATGGTTGTGTAAAAGAGAAAAGATAAAAGGAAAAGAAGTTTTCTTATTTTCATTTTTCGGTGTTTGGATAGATAAGAAAGTGAGCAATTATATTTTCCTATTTCCTTACTTCCGCCCACTTCCTTCCAACCAAACAGCCTCATTCTTGCCATTCAATGAATCAGTGGGGCTTGCCACGAAAAAGTTGAAGTCAATTGCAGAACGGTCCAGGTTTTTAACTCACAGTGCAAAATAAAGAATACAATACACCACAAAATAATAAGGAAGTCTAGCTCATGTGACGATGATACTTTGTTTAGATATGAGCCGCATGCTCAAATGTCTCTGAGCGCAGCGGCTTGGTAATTTTTGAATTAAAAAACTATAAAGTTGCAACATTATTAACAACTAAGGGTCACAATGCACAAAAACTATCGACAGCTTATGAATACTCATGCCGGCGCGTTATCCCAATTTTTGTTCACTGGCATTTTCTGCACCTGGCTGCTGAATGTGCTAGTGCCTTTTGTTTTGAGGTACTGTTTTTGTTCTAGTGTTTTGATTTTTATTGTTCTTTTTCATCTCAGCATCTGCGAGCGCATCTGGGGCGTTTGACTTGAAAGAATTTTTGCTTCTTTTTTTATGTTTCCTGAAATGTTTTCATTAAAATATTTTAATGAGACGCGGGAGACTAATTGGTCCACCGTTTTTTTCTAAAAAAATAAAATGATCATGTGAAATTACTTTTTTGACTTTGAAGCAATGTGCAACGTTAAAAAACTAACTTGAAAAAAGAGAATTGACAGAGTTGTAAATAGAATTGCATGGTTCATGTCCTTGTTTTGAAAATACGAAAATCATTTGGCTGTTTGCTTAAAACATGAACATGATTACAATCTCTCCAAAATATTCAAATTGTGAAGAGACATCTGAATAACTGAGTACACGTCTGTATACAAAAAGATCTTGTATCTACATTAATTGTTAAACTATACAGAAGTAGATTATGTATGATCAGTAACAAATGTTATTTACACATACTTTAATTTTATCGATAAAAAATAAGCTCATTTTTTTTAAATCATTAGTCATGTTCAACAATGCCCATGATATGCGAAAACTGATATTTTGTATTAATTTACAATTCATTCTGCATTTTAACATGTATTTTCTTTCTTCGTTTTCTCCTCTCTCAAGCCACAATCAGGATCAGAACAAAACCAATTTATCATTTCTGACCCAAAAAATTAATTTATTTTTATCAAATATAAGTATAGAGTTTGCTACGAGAAAAATTCATACTCGTATTGTGTTTTCCTATCAACTAATACATGGGCAAAATAATCTCAACAAATGCACCCTAACTAATCCACCGCTCAGCCCTCCTTTTCTTATTCTTTAAGGAAAAGAAGTAGAAAACAAAATTTTTTTTTTTTCTAAAAA
Organism: Agave tequilana; assembly: GCA_038442645.1. Classification (NCBI taxonomy): domain Eukaryota; kingdom Viridiplantae; phylum Streptophyta; class Magnoliopsida; order Asparagales; family Asparagaceae; genus Agave; species Agave tequilana. Next base: position 54,594 of record JAVJIF010013431.1, on the reverse strand, counting down.
GAAATTATTTTTTCTTTCTCAAAAAAAAAAAAAAAAAAAATCTTTGAATGGTCCGGTTGACTAAATGATCTGACAACCGCACTTGGGGGCCATTTGTTTCCTCGTAAAAGTCGTAAAAGTCCGTATTTTATAAATGGCTTACAACTCAATTACAATTACGACATTTGTTTGAACCGTAATTCGTAAAAGATTTACGCAACTCAACCACCACTCACTTGCAGCCCAATCGCTACTCACTTACAACCCACTTACGGTTAATTTTGTGGTCATGCAAATTTGTGTTATTTTTTTATGTTAATATTAAAATTTTTTAATATTTAACATTTTTAGTATTTATTTTCAATATTAAAAAATTTTAAATCACTAAATAGTTAATTTTGTGGCCAACTTTTTCACTTACGACTTACACATTACGACAACCAAACACCGTAAAATACAAAACATTTTTCCACTTATAATTTTATATTACCAACTAAATATCGTAACGCTTACATGTATGTAACTCATTTACAATCGTAAATTTTTTTACTAATTATGACTTATAAATTATGATCAATTACGATAACCAAACAGATCCTCTGCCGTCTTCATGGGCCCTGCAGTTCTCCATCCCTCTGTCCCTTCTAGAGAAGCCTAACAAACTGGTGGACTTTATTGCATCCTATAGGAATATTTTGGAGCTCCCGAGTGCACAAATTCTTATCAAGCCGTATGTAAGAATTTAAAACTATTTTCACCAACTTATTCTCAAGATACTGCAAGGTCTCTAATTTTCACATTTGCATATGTTATATCACTATTTCTTGAGTTAAAATTACATTCAGCGGGAAAACATATTCCGATTATGTATATAAAAAACAGATCTTATTTTCAATGACAACTTTATTGAAAAGAAAAAAAACACAACACAAATGATATTTGATTTCAATGCATAACAAAAGTCATAAAAGAAACAAGAGAATCCGTTGATTTTGAGAGTTCATAATAAATAACATGATATCAACAAAAAAAAATAAAAATGAAACAGTATTTAGACTAATAGAAAACAATTAATTCACGTTGTCATGGATTATTTGTCCAACTAATCGGATTATTACTCAACTTACAAAATACACTGTTTCAGATATTTTACACTGAATTATGTGGGATAGAGGAAAATGACAGAGAGTTTGACAAAGTTTTCTTTTTCAAAAATATTTAGGTTGATAAAAACAACAAATGCAAGAGCGTAGTGATTATTAGTTTACTATTTTTTACTTTGTTTTTTTCCTTTGTGAAGGCATGAGAATTATTGAGGCCCGACTCTCTGTTAAAAACGTGCTGGGCGAAAAAAAAAAGAAAGAAGAAAAGTTCGGAAAAGAAGGAAAAGAAAAGATTATGAAAAGTTATGTAAACAAAGGAGATGTTGATGGCTTACATGAAAAAAAGACACCAAGCGCATCGATCCCCTCTTTTCTCCTTCTCGTTGGGATTCGCCGTCGAGTTAAAACGAAAATAAACACAAAAGTAAAAGGAAAAAAAGGCTTTCTTTCTTTGCCAACTAAGGAGTGACCAGATCAGAGATTCAGAGGTTTTAATGAAGTGGAGTTATTCCCTCATCTCAGAATCAAACAAGGTTGGTGGGGTTCCTCAAGTTCTTAAGGTTTAAGTACAGTTTTTTCCTTGCTTTAATCTATATTGCGACCCCTTTCTTGTAGAGATATCATTAGATCTTAAATGGGATTTTGTTGGATCAGCTGAAAGTGAACCCTTCGTCTGTTTCAATTGGTTCTGTGCACAAAGGGCTTGCTCCGTCTTCTGATTTAGGGAGTCTGGCAAACAAAAGGGGCTCCTTTCCTTTGTTTTATTCTAGAGTTTAGGGATTTTTTAGGCACACAATAGGAACAGTTTTGAAAATTTGATTTTGATCTCTGTGTTCCTTTTGTCTGTAGTTTTATAGGAAACCATTTGTAACTGTAAACCTTTGCTATTTTAGTCCTTGAGGAGGACCGAACTGGTAGAAATTTCGATTTAAATTTGTTAGGTAGAAAAAAGGTTTGATTTTTTTATTTATTTTGTTGGGTGTTTCATCATTACTTCTGCTGTAATATATTGCGTTGAGTATTGAGTAATTTGGGGGAATACTCATTTGGAGATTGTGGAGATTGGGAGTTTTTCTCTCTCCTATGCCCCATGAGGAATCTGTTCCTCTCAGAATCATGCAAAGAGACTCAAGTGCACGCCCTTAATCCTCAATCATGGCTTCAAGTGGAAAGAGGGAAACTTTCGAAGTTCTCCGCTCATTCTCACTCTTCAATGTAAGTCATCCATTTTTCTCTGCTTTATTTATAGATTCAAATGTTATAAGTTTTTGCCCTCTTGTGAAATTTCTCCTTTTCCAATATGATCATACAGTGAATCTCTTATTAAGGTTCCCGAACCGCCTGTTTTACCGTTCTTTAAGCCTGTTGATTATGTAGAAGTCTTAGCTCAGATCCATGAGGAGCTTGAATCATGCCCAGCCCATGAAAAGTCAAGCCTTTATTTGATACAATTTCAAGTATTTAGAGGCCTTGGAGAGGTCAAATTGCTTCAGAGAAGCCTGCATAATGCTGGGAGAAAGCGAGCACTGTTTATGAGAAACTAGTGTTTGGAGCTTGGCTGAAGTATGAGAAACAAGGCGAAGAGCTTATATCAGATCTCATTGCTTCGTATGGGAAGTGCTCACAGGAATTTGGGATATTGGATATTGCTTCTCAGATCCCCGGCCAGGCTACTGAGGTGGTCAGTTTATGCAATTTGAGTGTTACACCTGCTTCTACTACTGTTTTCTTTACAATCAGAGATGAAAAGATAGCTTGTAATAGACAAAAGATGGCTTCTTTGTCAATTCCTTTCCAAGCTATGCTCAATGGTTGCTTCACGGAGTCACATCTCGAAGTCATTGATTTATCTCAAAATGGAATCTCACCTATGGGTATGAAAGCAGTATCAAACTTCAGTCTGACGGGCATTCTCGGCGATCTATCTCTGGACATTCTGCTAGAGATATTGATATTTGCTAATAAATTTTGTTGTGAGAAGCTAAAAGATGCTTGTGATAGGAAATTGGCATCTTTGGTTTCTTCAAGGCAAGAAGCTATTGATCTCATGGAATGCGCGCTCGAAGAAAATTCTCCTGTCCTTGCTGCTTCATGCTTGCAGGTGTTCTTGCATGACCTTCCCAATTGCTTGAATGATGAACAAGTTGTTAAGATCTTCTCTAACGCCAATAAGCAGCAAAGATCAATAATGGTTGGGCAGGCCTCCTTCTCATTATATTGTTTGCTAAGTGAAGTTGCCACAAATGCTGACCGAGATCAGATGCTACAGTATGCTTTTTGGAGAAGTTGGTTGAGTCTGCAGTGAGTAGCAGGCAGAAACAATTGGCCTTTCATCAGCTGGGATGTGTAAGACTTTTGAGGAAGGAGTATCATGAAGCAGAGCACCTTTTTAGTGCTGCTTTTGCTGCTGGACATATCTATTCTGTAGCTGGTCTGGCTAGATTGGCTAGCATTAAGGGTGATAAACTTTCATCATACGAGAAGCTCAGCTCTGTGGTATCTTCCTGTCGGCCTCTTGGATGGATGTATCAAGAAAGGTCTTTGTATTCTGAAGGCAATAAGAAGTGGGAAGATCTTGACAAAGCCACAGAATTGGATCCTACTCTAATTTACCCTTACATGTATCGAGCAGCTTCTTTAATGAGAAAGCAAGATGCTAAGCTTGCTCTAGCTGAAATCAATCATGTACTGGGTTTTAAACTGGCTTTAGAATGTTTGGAACTCCGGTTTTGTTTCTATTTGGCTCTAGAAGATTATAAAGCCGCCCTTACTGATGTCCAAGCAATTCTTGCTCTGTCACCTGAGTATCGAATGTTTGAGGGGCGAGTGTCTGCTTCAACGTTGCGTGCACTTGTCCGCGAGCATGTGGAGCAGTGGACTACTGCTGATTGTTGGCTGCAGCTTTATGATCGGTGGTCAGCAGTTGATGACATTGGTTCTCTTTCCGTCATATATCAGATGCTTGAGTCTGATGCAGCAAAAGGCGTTTTGTACTTTAGGCAGTCATTGCTTCTTCTTAGGTATTATTTTATTACCGTTGGAATCTGGGAATGGTGTACAACAAATATGATGTTTGATATTTTGTGCTTGTTTCTGGGCAACAACTGATTGCAAATGTATGGTTATAAAACCATTTTCTCAGGTTGAACTGTCCAGAAGCAGCAATGCGGAGCCTACAGCTTGCCCGACAACATGCAGCGAGTGATCATGAACGCCTGGTCTATGAGGGTTGGATTTTATATGATACAGGACACTGTGAGGAAGGCTTGCGTAAAGCTGAGAAGTCAATCTCCATTCAGAGGTCTTTTGAGGCTTTCTTTTTGAAAGCTTACGCGTTGGCTGATTCGACCCTTGATCCTTTGAGCTCTGCCACTGTTGTTTCACTTCTCGAAGATGCACTAAAGTGCCCTTCGGATAGGCTTCGCAAGGGGCAGGTTAGCGATATTGTTCATGTATTCTTGAATATTTACATATTTACTGTTCTATGCATGTGTTTGTCATCACTTAACCCCCTCTTTATGTCTATAAACTCACAAAACTTAGTGTTATTTTGTTTATCTGATCTCTCTCTGTTTTAGCCTTGCCTCCTCAACTCTTGTTTCTTTCTAATACATCCAGCTTCTGACAAAGCTCGCTAAGTGAGATGTGTTGACATTTTTAAAAGACAAAATCCTAGATAGTTTTTCAACTGTACAACCTCTAGCTTGTCGACACTTCTAAAAGACAAGTCGCAGACAAATTGACAATCAGTTTACATTTTGCCAAATTGGCTAGCTTCACCAAATGGTTAGCTTTGCCAGAAGCTTGAAGCTTAGCCTCGCACCAGGCTAACTTCGTCAGAGGGCTAGCTTCGTCAGAAGCTTAAAGCTTAGCCTCGCAGCATGCCACCTTCGCCAGATGGCTAGCTTCGCTAGAAGCTTGAAGCTTAGCCTCGCCTATATTGCACGGACACATCAACATTGAAATGGACACGACATGTAGATCGTGGCAAATTCTTAAAAATACAAACGACAGGTGTGTCCGACATGCGTGTCGGACACGTTTCGGACACGACATGACTCCATGACAGGAGTGTCCGTGCCACATAGAGCCTCGCAGCAGGCTAGCTTCGCCAACAGATCAGCTTCGCCTCACAGCATGCTAGCTTCGCCAGATGGCTAGCTTCGCCAGAAACTTGAAGCTTACCCTCACAACGTGCTAACTTCGCCAGATGGCTAGCTTCGCCAGAAGCTTGAAGCTTAGCTTCGTAGCAGGCTAGCTTCGCCAATAGATTAGCTTCGTCAGAGGCTTGAAGTTTAGCCTCGCAACAAGCTATCTTCGCCAGAAGCTTAAAGCTTAACCTCATAATAGGCTAGCTCCGCAACTCATTAGCTTCGCCAGAGGCTTGAAGTTTAGCCTCGCAACAGGCTAGCTCCGCCAACAACTTAGCCTTGCAGCAGGCTAGCTTCGCCAACAGACTAGCTTTGCCAACAGGCGAAGCTTCAGGTCTGTTGACCGTTTCAAATCCCCTGAGCGGGGTTAATGGGCCGACACCCCACTAACTTAGTGGCGTTAATGGACACTTTTAAGGGGCAATTACATCCCATTAAGCCCCTCATTTAGAAGAGACATTTAAGAGGATCATGCTTCCTCTAAAAAGCCAACGACTGTTGGCTAGCCTCGCCAGAGGCTGTTTTTGCCTCCACCGGCTAAGCATTACAGGCAGTTTTCAACTGTCTTTGCTGATTTTTAGGGGATGCTTACCCCTATGGAGCCTATAAATAGTCCACTAGCAGGCTAAGGCAAGGAGGATGAAGGCAGGATGCTTGAGAAGTGCACAAGACACACATACGCATAAAGAAGAGACTTGCTTCTTGCTTCCAAGAGCTTAGAGAGAACTTTCTCTTATCCTTCAAGGATTAATTCAAGATTCTAACACCCTAAATCCTTCAATCTCAAGGAATTTTCGGAACCAGGCGAGAAAAAAATCTTAGCAGTAGCAGCAGATTCGAAGACTTGTTGCTCACATCGTCAAAGAGACAAAGTGGTGTCACGCTGATTAGACTCCTATTGGCATACTTCCCTAGAAACTCTAGGAGAAAAACTTGTAATTTCTTGTTTGTTACTTGTAATCCTTCTTTCCAAATTTTTCTTCAAGTTTTCTTTCAATGGAAAACAAGATGCATTGAAGTTAACCATATATGGCCCAGCTTCTGTTGTTTTCCTTCAAGAATGACTTGACAAACCAAAACTGGTGAAAATGGTAGGACTGTATGTTTTAGTTGATTGTTCTTGTATGGTTTTATCTCAAGGTTTGAGACTATTATGCAATGTAGATCTCTAGGTTAGGGTCTATAGAAATGAGAGATTTTGAATTTTTTTTTTTTTTGACTCTAATGTCCAGCAATAAAAGAAAATGCAGAAAACATAAAGTGAACCGAGATAAACTGCTTCACATTACCGAAATACAGATGATACTTTTTGTTTGGTTGAAGTTAAGGGTAATAAAGAGAGAAATCTGCAGGTTGATGGCTGTAATGAATTAACGTCAAAAGAAGCCTGCAGATGTATTTGGAAAAAAGAAACTGGAAATAACCTGAGAAAGGAAAGACAAGAGACAGGAAAACCCAAAGGCTCAAAGAACATTTTTCTTCAAATTTTTCTGTCCTTTCATGATGATGAGTTTTTGCCTTTTCTTTTCTTTTCTTATCTCTTTTGCTCCTTCCTCCAGGTTAGAAGACAAAAGGTTGCAGAAAATCTGCCTTGAATAACTGGCAGACACTTAAAAGCTCAGATATGGCTTACGGAAAAACAGTTGATACCCATATGGAATTTCCTCTTGGATTTGCGTGCAGAAATTCTTAATTTGTGTGGACCTACCTTTTGTCCTTTATGGATCTATTTCCTTCGTAATATAAAAACATAATCTTCTAATTGGATTTAAACTCCTAAAAGTGCACTCTGAAAGAGATTCTGATTATCCAAACACTTCTTTGCACAATAATCCCCTCTAAAAATACTAATTTATCATTGATCCTAAAGAAAAATTAACGTCAATTCAAAATAAATTTAGCTGCCAAACTTGTATCAAACAACCTCTTGCATCAAAATATGAGTCCATCGCTAACTTTGGTCTTACGTAGAGAAGGGATCAAAGCCACGCGGTAACTACATGTCAACAGGACAAGACAAAAAGCCCACAAGCCATTCAACTATAGGGTTTTGATATTTCATTTCAGTGGCTAATGTTGACACTCCAAGCTATTTGATGATTATAATGCATCTTGACTTCTTTTTTTGGGCAAACAGCTATTGTGGTTCAGAGACAAGTACATAAAGATGTCCTTGTGGCTTGTCTGACCAGTTTCTAGGAAGTTCCATTAAAGTGTCTTGATATGCATGTTTGAATTCTCTGTTGTCATTGCAATTGTAAAACGTCTGCAAGAATATAATTCTGCCTAGGAATCTTATATTGTTTGACACTTGATAGTCAGAATTTTGTTTATTTGCTTCTCAGTTTTTGCAATTGATGGATGACTAGTTTTCTCTTATATTGAGTGTTTCAGAGTTGAATATGAATAAGATGAGGGCTATTAGCAATGTGCATCAACTGTGTTTGATGGAAGAGCCAGTTTTAAACTTACAGGTCATATAACTTCTTTGAACCAATGCATAATTTTGAATTGATAAAATTTCAATAAATGGCAATGAGTTTTGGCATAATTCCAAACTTCCTTACATTTAAAAATTCATTGTTAATCTCCCTTGTATTTTATTGGAATCGACACATCACCTCCTGCCGAGTTGGAAAAATTACTTGACATAATGTAATCATGGAATTCCATGAGAGGGATTTATTTTAATTACTTTGCACCACACTTTAGGCTGGAAATAGGAGTATGCTAGGGATGAAAATGGTTCGGATACGGTTCGGATATTAGCCTTACGATATCCGTATCTTTTTCTTGTAGCAGATGTAGATACGAATAGAGGTAATGTCCAAAATTTATTTTAGACCCTTTTTAGACCTTTCTTACGTTAAATTTAAAAAAAAAATAAATCAAATCACACAATTTATGATACCATATAAGACTTTGAACACATGCACCAATACATATTTTTGAATTTTTAATATGTATTCGGTTATTCGGATATCGATTTGGATATTTCAGATAGTTAATCACTATTCGTGTCCGTATCCATATTTTAAACGGAGCGGATACATATATCCATATTTGTTAAATTACGGATATGGATTTGGGTTGGAGCAGATAATTTGTATCAATTTACAATCCCCAGTATGTCTGTCATGTGACTTTCCTGTTTGACCCAGTTTTGGGCAACACTTGAAACTAGTGGAATTCTTCAATTTTTTGTGGGAGAAGTTAATGAATAAGTTAGCCTTCACGAGTCACTAACTTCTCTGGGGAAAGGGGGCTGATGAGTGATGAGCTAGGGTAGTTTTCAAGAAACCCCAAGGTTATGCTTGATGGTAAACACCGATCCCCATCCCCCATATTTTTTTTTTTGTGTGTGTGTTTGTTTGTTTGTTTGTTTGTTTGTTTTTTGGTTGGGGGGAGGGGATGGCGGAGTTTAGCTTTGGAGTTAATTCCTTTCTGTCCACTTTCCAAATGGAACCTACGGAATTTGTCCCATTGAATTGATGGTAGTATTTACGAGTTACAGATATCTTTAGCTAATTTGGGTTTTAGTAATTTGTTTTACTTTTCTAAGAATTTTGTGGCACGTTGGGGGCCGAGTTTGGAAGGAATTAACCCTTAACTGCCTTCTAACTACCTTTTCTAAATGGGTTTTAGTTAAATAAATCCGTTGAATTGATGGCAGTGGTTACAGAAGTCTTCAGCTAATTTGGATTTAGTTATTTACTATACTTTAATGTAAGGAAATGTTGTCTTTTAACATTTAGTGGATTGCACCTTGATTTTAATAAGAAAGTGTAAGACCGGTAGGAATTAGTTTCTCATTTTTCTTTAAAGAAAAGGGGAAACATAATTGCCAACCTTTTGAAATAACAACTCACGATTATTATATCTTTTTTCTTTTCATTTCATTGCACTATATTTTGAACTTAGAAGATAAATTTATCTGTTGTACTTGTCCTAAACTAAGTAGTTTTCAACTATCATGGATTGTATCCATCGAGTTTATAACCTTTAACAGGTTGTCCATACCTTGCATGCCATAGCAATTACTTAGACATTAGTTATCAGGTTTAATTGATTTCATGGTTTGAACGACAATCCAGTCTTTCTTTGCAGTTGTAGGAAAAATCAGATTTTGATATTTGGATGGTGCATTTTCCTGTCCCCAGTGAAGTATCAGAATGGGCACAACTGAAATAGATCTGTAACCTACTGAACTTTACCTAATTATGTCTCAACCAGAGTAATTTGCAAAAATAGGGTCATCGACGGGTAGAATTTCTGAAGAGGCCAGGAGCATTTGCTAGTTGTAAAACCATGGGAAACTAACATTGAATAAAAGATGAATATCTATGAAGGATGAGCAAGAAAGCATGCCTTTAGGTCAACGTTGATTTTGAGTTATTTCAACATATTGGTCTGTTATATTAATATCTATACCTCTCTAACATAATACCCCTTGTAAAATTTCAAGCTGACTTGACTCTGATGTTTCTACCTCTAATCTATCTCATAGCTGCAGGGGGCTTGAAGCTTGCTAGATCAGTTGCTTCATCTCCACCCATGACTTCTCCAGGTTCTTATTGGATAGAGGTTATTATCATCTCCCAATGTTTTGATGGAGAATACTGAATTGCAATTGCCTAGGAAGACCAGGCAGAGCCAATTAGTGTTTTGACAGTTGTAAAAAGCATGAGCCAGCTATCATGTGTTTCTTTCCCCCATTGTTGTTATCTATTTGAATATCATCAGCCAGATCTACGGTTTTTTTGACCCGGCAAAGTTATATATGTTTTTTTTTTTCTTTTTCTTTTTTGTAGAAGGTTTATGATATGGCCCCCTAAGGATGTAATGTTGCCGGTTTTTGAAAAGAAACAAATATTTAGTAGGTACATTTACGAGTTAAAGATATGTGGAGTAACTATGGTTAGAATAATTAGCATATCCCCGTAGGCTTCACCAAGAGGAGGCATTAAGTCTTATCTTTTTGTGTTAGTTATTACAGTGGGTAATTCCTGAGAAATTTGTCCACGCACCAAAATTGGAGAGATTGATAAACAAATCTGAGATCAAACCAACTTAAACATAAAGATTTATGTGGAAACCCTAAAGGGAAAAATCAGGAGAGGGAGAGAGGATTCTACTATAATTCAGGAAAAATTACAATGGAGATCGCCCTATCTTATGCGCTAGGGTTTCTGAGTTTTGTTGATCGTCCTCCTCGTTGGAGGGGGTTCTCTATTTATACAAGTGGGTGTTTTGTTGGATAAAGCTACATAGTTCTCATCTATTTGAAGATCCATCCTATCTCAGCTGTTTATCTTAGAGGCAGTTGGAGCCAATCATCCTTATTTGAATTAGTAGAGCCCGTTTTTGTCTTTATTCGGGGTCTTCGTCCAGTTGTAGATATTGATCAATTCACTCCAGAGCTGTAACTGTTAGGTTCAAATGTAGATTTGGCTTGAAGAGGGGTACTTGCAACCGACCCTATCTCTAATCTTCTAACTGCTTGAACTGCTCAAAGCTTGAATGGGATTGAAACTCTCCTTCAAAGGTTCTGGAGAGGGTTACGTGTCACGTATCCCCCCGGGGATTGGATGGACACGTGTCGTGATCTCGAGGGGTCGGGAACTGACCACTATATATGCCCCATATGCTTCCCTCTTTGGCAGGAGGTCAGGAACTTGCCCCCGGGAGTTATGTGCTTCCGAGGATTTCGAGAGAAAAGGAGGGGAGCAGATCCCTTGAGCCTGGACTCGGGTCGTTTGTGTCGCATCAGTTTTTATCTTCTTGTGGCGTGCCACTAAGGCTGGCAGAGCCTTAAATGCACGTCCCATCCGTTGTTGTGTTGGTCAGATAACCGTCGCTTTTTGAAGAGGCGCGTCGCTCGAGGCTGGTGGCGCGAATCAAGTGTGACTGTTCAGATCTGATCTTTGAGGACATGTGTAGGCTTCTGATCAGGTGGCTGCTCGAGGTTTGTGCTGCGAATCGAATGCGACGGTTTAGATCCGAATCGTTGTGACAATGTAGGCTTCTTATCGAGTGGCCGCTCGAGATTTGAGGGTTAAAAGCATCCCTCTCTAGCCTTCATGGGGATTGAAATTTTGAATAGTGGACGTTTGGGCTCCCTTCCCATCTATAAACAGGGCGGAACTTTGAGGGGAGATCTGTGCTGCTTCTTGAAAACTCCTTGCTTTCAAGAATTCGCCTTGTTGGTGGGTGGTGATGTCTTCTTTCTTTTTCATTCGGTGGAGGAAGGAGAGGGAGAGGATGGAGACGGTTGCTGCGCTCCTGTTGCTCAGGAGTTTGTTTGTCGAGGAATGTCAGTTTTCGCGATGGGAACGTCAAGGAACCTTGGTTTTCGTGACACGACCCGACTGTCAGGAAAGATAAGCAAGGTTCTTGCTTATGCCTGGTCGGTATGTCTGGTCTTTGATTAGATCGGGCCGGGTTGAAGTTAGGGCTCGACACTTCTCTTTCTTTACAACGTGAAGGAGGGGAGCACAATGCATGCTTGATGATAGGTCCGATCCCTGGGTCTGGTTGTCTGCACTCTTGTTGGTTGCCATCACTTTTCCTGCCACCGCTTCGAATTCATCTTCAGAGTTACAGGCTTAACGTTGGTGTCATCATTGTCTTGCAGGCTTCAGTCTGCAGTCTGAGACGTGATCATTAGTGCTAGCGTTTTTCTGAGAGTTCTCGGTGTCATTGCCCTTCTGAGAATGGTGGATTGTTTGTTTAGAAGTCATCTCCTGGATGTCGTTGTGGATGTTGTGACTGAAAGTGTATCTATTTTTTTTAAGAAAGGCACGAACATGTGATAAATTTTGTATTACTCTTGTTAGATGTAACCAATCTTATATTTGAATGAATGTAATTGGCAAACTTTGTCATAAAGCAGTGAATTAAAATGAGAGTATTGTTTGGATCTTGCTTAGATTGTCTTGAGACTATTTTGTTTGGAATGGTTAGGTGTGGGTTCCCGGATAGCGTTGTCCCACAGCGATACCTGCATATTTTACCACCGAGTAGGAGATATCCCGACTGTCGTTGTGTTATCGGGGTAGTTATCGTACTCGGAGAAGGTGCAGAACATAAAAATAAGAGAACTTGCATAATATTTTCATTGGCTATTACATGATTTTACACATAATATCGTTTCAAGTGAAAAGAGTTTCTTGAGGATCTTCTCGTGCTGGTTTGTGCTGATGAGTAATCGCTTTAGTCGGTAGACTCGGCTGGGGTACCTCCGGCCTTCGGATCCTCCTCCAGTCCTCCGGGTCGAGGATGAACTCTTCGAGGTATTCACGTTGAACCAGGTCCTCAAGGTGTCTTTTGAGGGCCAAACAATGTAGGGTGGCATGCCTCCGACTGATGGAAATAATTGTGTTCCCCTGCTTCTAGGAGATCTGGGTCATACTTGCTTGGCTTAAGGAGTCTCACCCAGGGTTGATGCTTGATGACGTGAAGGATCTGATCAATTGGTAACTTCAGGGGAGTGAAAACTGAGTCGTCCTTGGTCTTTGTTGTTGTTGGAAAGTGTTTTCTTTCCTCTTGTGTGTTGGGATGTGTGCCCCCTTGTCCGCTTCCGTGTGGGATCGGCTCTATGGCTCTCTAGATTCTCATGTGGTGAGGTTGTTCGAGAGCGCATCTGGTTTAACTTGAAAAATGTAAGTCGGTCGGAGCTAAGAGATGTTGATGAACTTCGGAGGACGTGTTCACTTGGGCTTCCCTTGCGCTCAACTCAATGACTCGGTTTTTGAGCTTTTCGAAGGGTTTTTATCTGCGTGAGTAGCTAGTCGTTGACCTGCATTACCGCTTCTCGCTCTCGCTCGGCGGTGTCGCAGTGAATGGCGACCAGTTCTTGCTCGTGGTCTGCCTAGGCCCAATCACCCAGATGTCATCGCAGGTCAGCCACTTGCTGGATAAGCTGTCCTCGGGAGAGTGTTGACAGTTTCAAGCTCGCCGGAGGCATTAACGTCATGGTGGGTAGTGCTCTTGGGCGCTATACTTGTTGGAAACTTTTTTTATGGACGTCAAAGGGTATGGGATTGAGAGGACTCTGGACTCAAAGATCTCAACTAAAGCACCAAATGCAGCGAGTAATTCCTAGGGAATTTGTCCACGCATCAAAATTGGGGAGATTGATAAACGAATATGAGATCAAATCAGCGCAAACACAAAGATTTACGTGAAAACTCTAAAGGAAAAAAATCACGGAGAGGGAGAGAGGATTCCACTATAATTCAGGGAAAATTACAATAGTGATCGTCCTATCTGGTGCGTCAGGGTTTCTGGTTTTTGTTGATCGTTCCCCTTCTCGTTAGAAGGGGTTCTCTATTTATGCAAGTGTCTTGTTGGATAAGGCTACATAGTTCTCATCTATTTGAAAGTCTATCCTATCTTAACTGCTTATCTTAGAGGCGGTTGGAGCCAAATATTCTTTTTTGAATTAGTAGAGCCCGTATTTGTCTTTATCTGGAGGTATTCGTTCAGTTGTAGATATGATCAATCCACTTCAGAGCTGTAACGGCTAGATTCAAATATGTAGATTTGGCTTGGAGATAGGGGCACTTGCAACTGACATTATCTCTAATCTTTCAACTGCTTGGAACTGCTCAGAGCTTGAATGTGACTAAGACTCTCTTTCAAAGATTCTGGAGAGGGCTACGTGTCACGTATCCGCCTGGGGATTGTATGGACACGTGTCGTGATCTCGAGTGGTCAGAAATTGACCACTACAGTTATGGATGAACTTACTATGCATATTCAAGATGAAGTTGCATGGTGCATGTTGTTTGGTGATGATAAAATATTAGTTGATGAGACTAGGAAAAGAACAAATACCAAAGTAGAAAGGAGGACCGACTTTGGAATTTAAAGGATTTAGAGTTCGTATAATGAGAATGGAACATATGGAATGGACCTTTTACAAAATTGTGATAATGAATGAGCATGGAGCGCATACATGGTCAATGGAGTGTCCATTTTTGATACTAGAATCAATCTTTCACTGAGATGGTGAGATCACCAAAGATACGGCTTATAGAATTAAAGTAGGATAGTTAAGAGAGCTGCTTTTAGGGTTTTATGTGATCGTAGTATTTCTATCAAACTAAAAGAGAACATTCTATGTTTTATAGGTCAAGTATAAGACCAACCATGCTATACAATGTTTGGTAGTTAAAATCATGTACAAAAGAATGATTGTAGTGGAAATGAGAATGCTGAGATGGATGAGCGGCAATACATTAAGAGATACAATAAGAAATGTAAATGAGTGTATCCATTCGTAAAAAGTCAGGTTATTCCATAGAGGATAATGCGAGGGAGAATCAATTTAGATAGTTCAAGCGTGTGAAATGAGCCAAATAAGTGTGCCGATTAGGTAAACTAATAGTATTATGTGTGATGTAGCGATTAGGAGCAGAGGGAGGCATAAAAGAAGTTTGATGAAGGTATTTAAGGACAAGAGAGCGGTTGATTTAAGGGAGGAGATGGTATGGTCCTTAACAGAATTGAATGAACGAAGGATTCATGAAGCCAACCCCAAAAAATTAGGATAAAGGTTTTTTTTTTTCCCTCTATTGCTGCTATAGTCTGAATATCCTCTTATTCTAATCTTATTGCATATCATATTATTTACTCGTGCAAAGGGCCTAAGGTGTTCCCTACTCAAATTTCTACATGTTTATAATCTTGGTGTCATATTGGCCAATGCCTGCTAGAACTAGTATTGCCCTTATCAGCCGTCAATATCGGAATATCGGCCTTATCGGCAATACTGGCCACGATATTGACTGATATTATAGGCTTAATATCGTATCATGCACCTTAAAACCCACTACGATATGCCTATATATATCGGAATCTGCCAATATTTGAACCCATGAATTTCTACACCGCTGTAGTCTCCAAGTCCAATCTCCAAGTCGTGCTGAGACCCACTTGAAGTCTCCAATCATAGAAGTGAATAATATGATATGGCATTTCTTTGAATATGCAACCCATACGGTTTTTCATATATATTAATAACTAGTACTTTTATGTGCTATATATACTATTTTTATCTGCCGCATTATATTGTATGTCACACTTGTATATATTGGCATTGCTTCCTTTTTCCCCCCTGATTTTCTTATCTGCTTTCGAACTGTGGCGTCTGAGATTCGCTCTGTTCGACACAAGTAGGGCTGCTGAGCCCTACTTGAAGTCTCCAATCTTAGAAGTAAATAATATAATATCATAATTTCTTTGTATATTTAGCCCATACAGTTAGTCATATCATATATATTTATCAATGTACTTCTATATGCTGTATATACTTTCTTTATCTGTGACATTATATTGTATGTCACACTTGTTTGCTTCTCTTCTCCCCATCGAAGCAGTGGTTTCCGAGATTGCAGTGGACAATATAGTCATAGGTTTCTTGGTCTGCGTTAGTGCTTGATCTTGCATCCATCAAATTACTGAGAGCATTAGAATGGGATATATTGTACTATCTTTTTGAACTTCCACTAAATGCCTGATGTATGTTATTGATTGAACTGGAACATATTATGTTATTGATAAATGTGGAATATAGTTTTAAGTTGTTTGACTGCTACTCAACCTGCAATAATCTCTCATTGAAGCATCCTAATCTTGTTTTGATGAATAAGTGAAATAAGATGAAATCCAGTTCAATATTATGTCATCGTCATTGTCATCATCTTTCTTATTTTGTTCCTGGTTATAATTTTATCGGGGACTGGATTGCTAAAATTTGCTAAAATAGCCAACTTGCTGTCTAGATTGGCAACATAACAATTTCTCTGTTTCACATGCCGTTTCTGATAATTCAAACTTTGATACATTCATAACCTCTATGGAAACTATTAGGATTACTCCTTATAATCAGCAGAAACTTGTACCTGGACCATAATCCTGTGGCTTCATGTTTTTATGCATCACATAATGATAATAATAGACTTCATGACAAGTTCTCATATCACATTTTTTCAGGCCCTGAACAATCTTGGCAGTGTTTATGTGGACTGTGGGAAGCTAGACTTGGCGGCTGATTGTTACATCAATGCTTTAAAGATAAGGCACACTCGAGCACATCAGGGCCTTGCACGAGTCCATTTCCTAAAGAATGATAGAAATGCTGCATATGAAGAGATGACCAAATTGATTGAGAAGGCAAGAAATAATGCATCAGCCTATGAGAAGAGGTCTGAATATTGTGATCGTGAAATTTCAAAGGAAGATTTGCAGATGGTGACACGATTGGATCCCTTGCGAGTCTATCCTTATAGATATCGTGCCGCAGGTAAGATCTGATCTTCATTTTTAAGTTGCAAGATCAAAGTTAGCTGCATTTTAAGGCATGTTCAAAGAAATATGCCCATTAACAAATTTAGGGTAAATTGTGGAAAACATTTCCATACTATAAAATGTTTTACAGCAGATAACCCCTCTACTTGATGTTAGTTCAGTAGATAACCCCCTGTACTGTTTCTAATTCAGTTGGCAAGCAACCTTTATTCTACTATTAGTTCATGGTGGGGTTTATACGAAGAAAATATGATACAAAAATTGAGTTATCTCGAATGTAATATAACAAGGGTGTTATCTAAAGATCCAATAAGGCTGCAAAATCCTTATAATCTATCGGTGTTTTATGCAATTTGCTGATCTAAATTATTTACATTTTAGTGATTGGCTTGGCACAAAAATATCACTGTAAGCAACTGCAATCTTATCATTTTGCTGACAGTGTTTGTTTGTTGTGTATAACCAGTATTGATGGACAACCACAAGGAGAAAGAGGCAATAGCGGAGTTGACAAGAGCGATAGCGTTCAAAGCTGACCTGCACCTCCTCCACCTACGAGCAGCCTTCCACGAGCACATTGGCGATGTCTCCAGTGCTCTTAGGGACTGCAGAGCCGCACTCTCTTTGGACCCTAACCACCAAGAGATGCTCGAGCTCCACAGACGTGTAAACAGCCAGGAACCATGATGAGATGCATCTTGTTGTGCACTGGGTACATGCGGACACACAGCATATTGCACCTCTTGATTCTGTATTCTTTTCTGTATAATTTATTTTAACTTGCAATTAATTCCATCTGGTGTGTTCTTCAGTTGGCTACAGACTACAGTACAGTGCATTTAGGAATTTTGCTTTGTTGAATGAAGTGCAAACTTTGAAGGAATGGTATGGGTAACTGAAGCACATTATGATTGAAGTGAAATTTCCATAAGAGGCAAGGGCACACTGCAAGTTAAGCATTGCTATCCTGTTATTTGATTGTTATAGGGAGAAAATTTGTTGGAAAACATCTCCAAATCTCTCCAACTTGTAATACTACAGAGAGCAATCTTTCATATGGTCGGTTGTGAAAAGTTCTAAGTTCTGAGTCCTGTCTTTTCTACTAGGAAAAAAAATGAAAAAACTTTTTAGTCTGGTTGTGACTCTTTAACTTCAAGTCTAGACTGTATCTTTGTTTCTATAAAATAAAATAAAAAATCAAAATTAGCCCCTTGAGAAGAACCATATTGTGAGACTCATTTCTAATAAAAACAGAATGGATCAAAGGGGGACAGACAAACTATTAACAGAGATACTCGTACTAGATTCTAAATAAACTTAATATTTTAACCACAAAAGAAACTTATTTCTAATAAAAGTAGAATGGAGAAAGGTGGGGTTAAGCTATCAGTAGAGATGCTCGTTTAGATTCTATTAACTTACTATTTAACCTCAAAAAGGAACTCATTTCTAGAAAAAATAGAACGGAGATGTGTGGTGCAAACTATGAGTAGAGATACTCGTATTAGATTCTATGCCCGTACTTTTCATGTGCCAGTGTAACGAAATTTAGAGCGCAAAATAAAATATATTTTCTCTTTGGCGAGATAACAAATCACCATTAATTTCAATTATTTATATGTTTGTCACGAGCTGATAAGGAATAATAAGAGACATTTTGAGAATCGGTTAATCACCGTTAATATCAAGTGGAATTCATCACAATCATAGTTATCCAAAGTGTCATTTTTTATGGAACCTCTTTTCTTACAGTTACACACACTTGAGCTAAAAACTGCTCCCACCTCTTAGTCTGATACATGGGGGTTGTTTGTTTCGCGTGAAAGGTCGTAAAAAGCCGTAATTCGTAAATGACTTACAGTCTAATTATAACTACGGTGTTTGTTTGGACCGTAATTCGTAAAAGCCTTATATAACCTAACTATCACTTACTTGTAACCCATTACCACTCACTTACCACCCACTTACAGTTAATTTTGTGGTCATGCAAATTTATATTATTTTTTATATTAATATTATATATTTTTAATATTTAATATTTTTAGTATTTATTTGCAATATTTAAATTTTTTAAATCAGCAAATAGTTAATTTTATGGTCAACTTTTCCACTTACGACTTACACGTTCAACAACAACAACTAAGCCATTTGTCCCAAGTATTTGGGGTAGACTACATGAACCAAAAGAGAATTAAGCCGGATCGGGCACATGGATCAGCTTTCTCTACTCATTCCTATCGAGCAAATATCTTCACTAAGACCTTTAGCCTCTATATCTTATTGTATTACCTTCATCCATGTTTTCTTCGGTCTTCCCTGCGCTCTTTTAAGTTGCCCTAAATTGATATGCTCTACTCGACGGACTGACGCATCTGTAGGTCTACGTCGCACATGACTAAACCATCGTAGGCGGTTTTCTCTCATCGTAAAACACAATACCGTAAAACACAAAATACTTTACGACTTACACGTTACGATACCAAACACCGTAAAACACAATACACTTTCCCAATAACAACTTTATATTACCAACCAAATACTGTAAAACTTGTATACATGTAACTCATTTACAACTGTAAAAGAGTTTACCAATTAGAACTTATGAATTACGGTCAATTACGATAACTAAACACACCATAGAGATGATCGCTTTAAATACTTCACCTAGAATTTTAATATCATCCATCCAAAATAGATTGAACAATTAGCCAAAGTGAATAGTTAAGTGGTAAGAATAATGCTTCTTGATAATTTGGAGAGAGTAATTTCCGTATATTGATTCACCAAGCAATTGCATCAATATATATACAAGTGTGAAGAGGAAAATAAGAAAATTATACATGTCCAGATACAATGTACCACATGCCTATATACATGTATGTTAACAACCCCCTTCAAACTCACGGTGATTCAAACACCGACAATTTGTACAGAACCTCATGAAACTGTTGAAAGGCCTACGCCTTGGTGAATACATCAACTAACTGAGCTTCTGAAGGAACATAGGGAAGAGTGATCTTGCCTTTTTCTTATTCCTGACGAGTAATAAGACAATTGACTTCAATATGTCTTGTTCGATCTTGAAAGATAGGATTGGAGGCAATAACAATGACACTCTTATTGTCATAGTGTATGAGAATAGGAGTAATCACATCCATATCGCACAAGAGGTCGCATAACCAGCAAAGCTCTAAGGTAGTATTCACCATAGCGCGATATTCGGCTTCAGTGCTCAAGTAAGAGGCAACATTCTGATGCTTGTTACGTCAAGAAATGAGAGAGGAACCCATAAAAATGCATAAGCTTATGGTGGAGCGACGCAGAATCATCAGCCCACCCAGCATCATAATATGCTCGAAGAGAAAGTGATGAATCAGAACTGTATAGAAATGATCTAGAAATGGTGCTTTGGAGATAACGAAGCACACGAAGTAATGCTACATAGTGAGCTGAGGTGGGAGCACTGACAAACTAAAGACATGAACAACCTAAGAAATATCTGGGCGAGTAGCAGAAAGATATATAAGAGAACCCACCAGCTCCGTATACCGCATAGATTACGGTAATGAAGTACCATCATCACGTCTGAGTTCGAGATGAAGTTCCATAGGTGTGAAAATGGAAGAGGATACAGAAGCAGCATGATCATTCGTGGTGGCACGATTCAGCAATGTACTTCTTATTGGCCCAAAGGCCCATCACTCTAGTTTAGATGATGATTAACTCATATAGTTATATTACTAATGATCTTGTGTTTAATTAGTGACAGATTCTTTGATCAAGATCTTAGTAGGTGCATAGCTTCAACAAAAGATTCAAAGTCAAGATTTGGAGCTAGCACGGAGTTTGGACCAAGTCAAGAAGATGAGAAGCCTTCAAGTGAAGACTTCAAGAAGATGAAGACTTGTGTTTAGGTATAAGATTTTATTTTTGTTTTAGTTAAAAATGTAAAGGATAGAATAGTGGTGGATTGCTCAAGTACATATACACACACACTCTTGATAGAATTGTTTTCATAAAAGATTTTTTAGTTTAGAAAAGATTTTTCTTTGTGACAAAATACTATTTGGTTTTAGGTATTCATGTTTATATCTTTCAACCAAAACCAAGTTTATGCTTATTGTCAAAAACATAGATATTTCATCTTGATTGTGTAGTGGATCATATCCATACACACTATGCTTTAAAAGTATATCTTGTTTTTGTATTTGATGAAGATTTGGAAAAACATGTTTTGGAAAAATATCATTTTGAAAAACAGTTTTATCATGAGCCAAATATTTCCAAGTTACAAAAATAGTCCAATCTTTTATAACATGCCTTGATTTTGTGCAAGCATGTTTGTTTATCAAAGTATATTGGTAAAACTATTTTTGTAGATTTTTAAAGTATTTATGGGATTTTATTTCAATCAAAAAGACCAAGTTTTAAATCCCTTATCAGATTTCTGTTTCAGACTTCAGCCAAGTCGACTTATCAAGTCGACTAGGGCTGAAGTCGGTCGACCGGCTCGGTCGACCGACGTGCACGGACGTGCACGCCTTGACCTGGCAGATGGCCGGTCTGCCGACCCTGTCGACCGGAACTGAGAGCAGTGCTCTCTGTTCTTTTGGGTCGACCGGGCGGTCGACCGGAGGCTCCAACGGTCGGATTCTTGACCGTTGGCGGTCGACCGGGCGGTCGACCAACAGGTCTGACAGAACCCCAACGGCTAGTTTTTGACAGCCTATAAATTTGGGGATTTTGTCATTGTTTTCACCAAGATTAGGAGAAGAGTTTTAAGCCAGTTTTTCCCACTCTTTTCAGAGGTCTTTCTCCACAAAATTGAGAGCTAATATTTCCTATCAAAAGGAAGTTTTTATCAAGAGTGTAAAAGTGAATTCTTTGAGTTTTCCTCCACCATCTCCTTCCCTGTTTTCTCACACAAACACTTGAGCTATCCATTGCTATTCATTTTTTAGGAGTGTTGTAGTGAGAGCTTTTATTGGTGATCAAAGTGTTTAGATCACCAAGAGATTTCATTCTTGTACTTTGAGGAAACGAGCAAGTGTGCTCGTGGTGGTTTAGAGTTCGGTTGTTAACTCTTGGTTTGAGGTGTGGCCTCGGCAAGCTTGTGGGGCTTGAGTGTGTATGGGACTAGGGAGTCCGAGGGCTTGTAGGTGTTGCGGCATCGAGGAGAGATCCATTGGGATCTTGCATAGTGGAAATCCTTCGTGTGTCGAAGGCGGGGATGTAGAGTAAGGGTGCTCGAACCTCGAAACAAATCCCTTGTGTTTGCGATTGCTCACTCTCTGTCTCTTTGTCTCTTGTTTATATCTTGCATGCTATTACTTGTCTTATCTTTACATGCTTGATATATTGTGTGCTCATTGATATACTTGCTTGGGTTTGTTTGCTAACACTTGTATTCAACCAAGAGAGCCAACGCGGCACCTCAACCCATATCCAGGGGAATCTAGAGGAGTTTGTCCAGAGCCCTTCACGGGAAATTCGGCAACACTCTTGTGTTATACATAGTGTTTAGTGTAAAAGATTTAATTAGGTCATAATTATTTTTAGCTTCCGCATTAATTGGTATTAAGTGACTATTATATTAGCCATCACCTATTCACCCCCCCTCTAGGTGAACCTACACTTCTGTTGAGACAGAAGATAGCCACGAGAGTAGTAGGCAATCTCAATGCCAAGAAAATAACGTAGATTGCCTAAATCTTTCATTTCAAACTCAAGCTGAAGATACCACTTTAGAGAAGTAATAGCAGCATGATCACTCCCATAATGACCATGTCATCAACATACAAAATGAGAAGCACAATACCCTGGGGAGTGAAATATCGAAACTTCGCATAATCAACCATACTTTGTGTATAACCAGCAGAGAGGGGAGATTGGCGAGAACACTCATACCAAGCACGAGGCGCCTGTTACAGACCATAGAGTGCCTGTCGAAGTATGCATACATGCCCAGGTGGAGCAGTGACACCGAGAGGAGGCTGCATATAAACAACCTCAGATAGATCACTATTCAGGAAGACATTTTTAGCATCCATCTGATAGAGTAGACACTGACAGACAACAACAAGAGCAAGAAGAGTGCAAATAGATATCATTTTTACCAAAGGGGCGAAAGTCTCCGTAATCAATATCATACTCCTGTGTGAATCCATGGACAATGAGATGAGCTTTGTACCATTCAACAGAACCATCAAATTTGATCTTAATTTTATATATCCATTTGCAACTTACTAGATTTACACCATGCGGCTGGGGAACAAGATCCCAAGTATGGGTACATTGTAACACCACTAGTTTCTTATTCATTGCACATTGTCATTCTGGTGATTTTACAGCCTCAGAATAAGACTTCAGTTCATATAGAGAATGGAAGGCAGAGACAAATAATGAAAACTCAGGAGAATATGTAGTGTTAGCATAGGTACAATACCAGATAAGAGGGTGATGATTGCGTGGTAGATTTTGACGAGGAAGAGGCTGATCACTCGGGGAAGTCAGAGCAGTCATAAGCAACAAAATATCAGTAGTAGTAACATACACTGACGAGAGAGAAGACTTAGTGACTAAAATATGTGGTGGTGGGATAGAAATGGGTAAAGAAGTGTAAGTAGGAACATGAGGGTGAAAGACTTGGTAGATGTGATGGTGTTAAAAAAAAGAGATCCCGGGTGTGAGAAGAGTTATAGTTAGGAACAATTTCAAAAAAATGACACATGTTGGACAATGCGAAGTTGATTTGTAGTAGGATCATAACACCGATATCTTTTATATGCAAAGCTATACCTGAGAAAGATGCATTTTCTGATTTTGAGAGAGTTTCTCCTGCTCATGAGAAGGGAGGAGAACAAAACAAATGCATCCAAAGGTACGAAGAAGAAAATAATCAAAGGAGCGTCTATGTGGGCGAGAGTTTGGAGACATATTAGCAGTAACAGAGGATGGGATGATGTTAATGAGTAAAGCTGCAGTTAACACAACTTCTGCCCAATAATATTTGAGAATAGACAGATAAAGCAATAATGACCGTGTTACCTCAAGAAGATGTCTATGTTTTCGCTCAGCAATCCCATTTTGTTGATGTGTGTGAGGACAAGATTGCTGAAGAATAGTGCCATGTGATTTTAATATATTATTCATAGAGGAGGAAATGTATCTTCTAGCTCCATCAGATTGAAAGACTTTGTATGTGTTTGTGAAATTGGATATGAATCATTTTTGTGAAACCACTGTAGATTTGTAACAGTTCAGATCGATTTCGCATGAGATAAACCCATGTGTATTGAGAATAGTCATCAACAAAACTAACGTAATAATTGTAACCAGAAAAAGATGAGATATGTGCAATACCCTAAATATCACAGTGAACTAAATTAAAACTTTTTGAAGTCATGTGATTACTAGAAGTAAAAGGCACAACGGTTTGTTTTGCAAAACAATAAATTTCACAATTATTTGAGCTAGAAAACTGAAAATTTTCCATTATACCAGAATCAAACTAAGTTTTTAATTTAGAGCTAGATAAATGACCCAACAGATGATGCCATATATCGGAGGTGACTGAAAGATGAAGATATTCTAACTGATACAAGCCGTTGACCTTACATCCTGACCCAATCTTCCAGTTTGTGTGATTTTGGACAATACAGCAAATGGGTGTGAATAAAATCTTACAATTACAATATGTAATTTTGCCAACAGATAGTAATTGCATGATAGGTTTAGGAATGCAAAATACAGAAGATGAGGTGAGTCTACCCAACGGGTCAGAAGTGAGAGTGTTGTTACTAGACTGAGCGATCATTAACAGTGTATATATAATTGGAATCAAAAATAGGAGAACAGTGTGTAAGGATAGAATGATCAAAAGTCATATGGTGAGTGACACCTGAGTTAAATATTCAATGAGTAGATTCTCCAAAAGTGGCAGACATAGCAGAGAAATCAGAAGTTGAAGACGCTCCAGTGACACCTAGATTCTGTGCAAGATATGAGGCAATCTGTTAGAGCTGATCAGATGATAGGGATCTTGCTGAGATCTGCGGAGCTGGTACAAGTGCAGAGGCAGTAATTGAGGACTTGGGAACAAATGGACTATAGGGCTTTTCTCATTTCACGCAGGTGAAAATCATGTAACCAAGTTGCTTGCAATACCGACATGTAACTTGCTGAGCTTGAATTGAGAATCCACGAGTCTGTTGTCCTTGGTTCACTGGCGCACGAGACGATGGCCCATGATTCAGGGGGCTACGAGAGGCAGAAGGATGATTCGAGGTTGCAAGAACAATGGGCAAGGATGCTTACTAAACTGGATTCAGTGATGATGATAACACCAGGAGACGTGTCTCCTCAGAGGTGAACTAATAAAGCCACTGATTCGGTGAGATAGAGAAGCAGATGATGACGAAGAATACTGCTATGTAGTGCCTCAAACTCAGGACGCAATCACATGGTAAAGTGGAAAAAATTCCGACGATCTCTTTGCTTTTAGAACTTGAGAGTTGAAGGGAGAAATAAAATCTAGAAAGGGAACTTTCATGGTCTACAGTTCCTCCCAATAACCTAAAAAAATGAGTAGAAGTCTTGAATGCAGCGGTCTCCCTGCCTAGCATCTTGAAGAGCTTGGTACAACTGATACTCACGAGCAGCACTGGCCCAGACAAACATAGGACTTAGACCCAAGCACTGCTCCCTGGATGAGGTCGAACGGACGATAGATAGCCGAACGGGAATGGAGACCGACCTTATAATATACGCTATTATTTGCTTATCGGTGCGACCACTGATCGTAAGTGCTGATGTGATGCTAGACTGAGAATCCGATATAGATGAACCTGATGGCGGAGTGACAGTAATGGTAGATATAGTTGACGGACATTTGAGAGTGCCCTGAACATAACCCTAGGCTCCGAAAGCATGAAGATAATACTGCATCATGAAAACCCATGCAGTATAATTCTCAGCGCTTTGGAATTGAACATGGAGAACAGGAAAATTGAACAATTCATTCTTATCCATGAGGATCCTTGAGCAAGACTATGAGACGCACACGTCGGATCTGAGCACGAGGCGTGATCTCTGAAGAGGAATGTCGGAGAGGACAGAGATGAGACTGAGGACTTTGGTGTTAGAGTGTGTCGGGTCGTTGGTGTCGAAATGTGTCGAGATGCTAGTGTCGGAGAGGATCGAGGGCGCTGGTGTTGGAGATGAGATTGAGGACGTTGGTGTCGGAGCATGTAGGGACTATGGTACCGGGGAGGATCGAGACGAGATCAAGATCGGGATAGTGGGTGTTGGGACGTTGATGTTGGAGTGAGTTGACGAGAGTGGCGGTGAGATCTGGAATTGGCGACGCGAGATCGCGATTGGGACTGCTCTTAAACGAGATTTGGAGTGTGAGATCTAGAACATAAGATCCAGATCGAGGGAGTTGTAGAACATTTTGATTTCGAGTTGAGATCATCGACGAGATCTAGATGGTGACGTGAGTGCGATGACAAGGTCTGGACTGGCGCCGCAGAGGTCATAGTGCCACATGGACGACGACGACGAGATCAAGCTCGAGGAGAAGAAAGGCGGCTGGGTTAGGGTGATACCATGATAATTTGGAGAGAGTACTTTTTATATACTGATTCATTAAGCAATTGCATCAATACATATATACAAGTGTGGAAAGGAAAATAAAGAAACTATACATGTCCGGATACAATGAACCACATGCTTTTGTACAAATATACTAACACTTCTAAAATAGTTGGACTTGAGTTTGTCTTCGATGTGTCGCAGCCAAAACAGGCATACTTTTACATAGAGAACCACAGGGAAAACTTGGATACTTTGTTTATGATAAAATATATAAAATATAAATAAACAATGCTACTTAGGGCATGTTTGTTTTTCGTAATTGGCTCTTAAGTGGTAAAATACAATTGCAATAAAATCACTTACGGTGTTTATTTGGGGCCATAAGTCGTAAAATGTACTTGTAGCCCACTTGCAGCCTAAATAGTTAATTTATTCAAATCCCACTTATAGCCTACTCCCAGATAATCAGTTAATTTTATGGTCATGCAAATATGTATTGTAGATATGTAACTGTAATTAGATTAATATTTATATTACTAGATTAATCTTTTTAAATTATGTGAAATATTTTTTTAATTATTACATTAATTTTTTATTAATTATTCTAATAATTTTTATTATTAAAGATTAGTAATACTTAATATGAAATTATTTTTTTAAATATTGGAATCTAATATTTTTTTAATATTGAACTTAATAATATTAATATTTGATTGCAATATTTAATATTTTTAATAATAATATTAGTTTACTATTAACATTTTAGTAATCTAATATTTTTTATTTTATAGTGTTAATATTTAGTGTTTTTAATTTTTATATTTAGTATTTTTTTAAGATTTATATTAAATTTTAGTATATTTAATATTTATATTTTAATATATACTTTTTATTTTACTATTTTTACTATTTAATATATTTAAATCACCAAACAATTAGTTTTGTGGTATACTTTTTCACTTACGGCATACACATTACCAGACGTACTTGTGTAAAACTCACAACTGTAATTATCACTTACGACTTACGACTTATGGTCACTTACAGCAGTCAAACAGGCACTTATTAGAAATGGGGATTTTGTTTTAGCCACCTAAGTCAAATTGTAATTAAGAAAAAACTCACTCACATAATTTTATTCGATTCAACCACTTCTTTTTTAAAATAAGAATGTGCGCCTACGTGTCAAGCGCTGAAGCGCTATTCAGCGGCGACAGACAAAAATGCTCCTAAATAATCGCTTCAAAAAAATGGATCACTGGGAAAATGTCTTATTTTAAAGATTGCGACTATGATCGCAGTTCTCATAAAATGATTGCAATATATAGGACTATGCCTATGATCGCGGTCCTCATAAAAATACCTTATTTGTGAGGGCTGCGACTATAATCTCAGTCCTCACAAAATGATTGCAACCTTGTTTCTGAGAACTGCTTTCATGATTATAATTCTCACAAAATGCACTATTGATGAGGATTGCGACTATGAGCATAATCCTCACAAAATACCTTATTTCTGAGATCATGAGTCACAATTCTCATATCAACATTGTTTTTATCAGCAGACCCTGTTCATTGACATCGAATGATGTCTAATACTTTTCAGATTTAAACACAAACATAACTCATTGCAAGCACGAACAAACGAGATCTGCAAAAAGTTGATCCCAAAAAAAATTTCCAAGGTCTCCGGCCCCGACCCCGGGAGGGGGCTCCCGGCCCCCCTTTCAACTCCCACGGCGCCCTGATCGCGCAGATTGATCCGCGAATAACTCTACATCGAGGTCAAGACTAAGAGGAGAGCAACGTCAGGAGTGGTGGAGAAGAGTAAAAGAGGAAATAAAAATACATAAAAAAAGTGGTGGTTTAGAGAAACCGATTTATACTGACGTGAATAATATTGTAGCGAACAAAATTATGAAGCTGAGTTTTTTTTCCTTCTAAATAAGAAACAAAATAGATAATTGTAACAAAATTTTCTTATTAGAAATCTCCTAGCTCAAGGAATTCTCTGAAAATCATATTCCACATCGTTCTCGTATTTTTCTTGCAGACCTCCAAAAAAAAACCAAGGGAAGGGGTTTGTGGGGTAAGCTCACGGGGGGTGAGAGTACCCCCATCCTCCTCGTTCTCCAGAAGTTTCCGTACCCCATTTGGCACCGACACTAGCCGACAAACACCCACTTGTCACCGCCACGCGTCTCCAGAACTTTCCTCTCCTTACCACTAAAATATCCCGTAAAAGATTTCTACTTTCCCTTTCTTCTTCAAACACTATATAACCCGTACACTCCTCGTTCTCTTTTTTCTGACGATTCTCCCCTAAATGATGCGAAAATATCTCATCGTTAAAAATCTCTGTCTCTCCCACCTCTTGAGCTTTTCTCAGTCTCGATGGACCCAAAGAATCTGAACCCAGTGAAAGAGGAGTGGGTCGAATCCGCGGCGGCGGCGGCGGCGGCGGCTGGGCCTTCATCATCGAGTGGGGGACCGCCGCCGCCGCCGCGGCCGATGGAGGGGCTGCACGATCAGGGCCCGCCGCCATTCCTGACAAAGACCTACGACGTGGTGGACGACCCTGGCACCGATCGGATCGTGTCGTGGAGCCGGACCAATAACAGCTTCGTGGTTTGGGATCCGTATGCGTTCTCGATGACGCTGCTGCCTAAATATTTCAAGCACAATAATTTCTCGAGTTTTGTCAGGCAGCTCAACACCTATGTGAGTGTTTTTTTTTTTTTTTTTTTTTTTTTGTGATAAAAATTCGAAATTGGGTTGTTTCTCACTATTTTTTCTGTCTAAGTTCTTACTTTGATTCTAAAAGTAATTTGTTGAAGCCTCACTGGGGGTGTTCTCTGCAATTAGATTCACAGATTGAATAATCCCTTGTACTTTTGTGAAATTTTGAACAACCCTTGATTTGTTGGGGAAGATATTGTCAAAAAAAAAATTGTGAATAAAATCTGTGAGGGTTCTAATTAGTCCAATTAATACTTCTATTCTCTGGATAGGTACCCAAAGAGATTTCTTTTGCTCAGTTGCATTTGGGTGGGGTAGTCTGGATTTCAATTTCGCGCCTATTCCACTGGAAGAATTAGGCTTCGTTACTGTAGCATTTATGTTTATCATGGATGGGGATTTACTCCTGAACAAATAAACTTTACAGGAAAAACTTTCTATAATATTTTATTACTCCCTGTAACGGCATTCTTCTAGGATGAGAAGATTTTTGAATTTAAACTTCGATTGGTAACAAAATGGCATTTTTTTTTCCCTTTTTTTTTTAAGCAAAGACCATAGCCAGGACTTCAACCAGGGACTTCCTACAATCCTATCCCTTCCTTTTACCGCTGAGCGAGGCCTCAGTGGTTTCACAACAGCAAAGTTGGGAACAATGTGGAGGTGCATTTTTGGAGGGATATTATTTCAGTGTTTAACTGATTTTTTTTTGTTACTTTTTCTTTCTCAACATATCCCTCTCTGTTTGAAAAGGTTATGAAAGCAAAGAAACAAAACTGAGAATAGTCCATAGTCTATTATCGGAAGCCGGGAAGAGTGAGTCTGGATGGATTTAACTGAACATCTTATTGTCAATGCCAGATTATGCTATGGTTGCTGCCAAATGGGCTTTTGAGATTTCCATTTTATAACAATATTCATCTTAAAAAAAAATATTCACCTGTTAAAAATATTGGAAAGAAAATTGTAATGGAGTAATTTGTTTGTTATTCTTCCGCAGCTGCCGAGCAAATAGATCAAGATTGACGTTGAAGCCTTCGACCCAAGAGAAGCCTTGAATCCACAAGGTGAAACAAAAAAAAAACCAAAAAGAAAATTTTTATTTGCAGTGACACATATACTACACGGAGCTGGGTTAGCTCCTTCGCGCGAGGGGAGAGAAAATAAAAAACGCGTTTTTTGTGAGGTCCACAAAATGCAGTTTCATTTAAATTTTTTTTTCTCTCCCCCGCATCGAGCCGTTCATCTGCTTTGATGGACGGCCCAGTGCACGTGAAGGACCATCCGGTCCTGCGCGGAGGAGCTAACCCGCTCCCATACTACACAGCGAGAAAAAACAAGTTCTTCAACTTCTATTCTAATCAAAATCCAAATATCAACTATAACAAACAGAAAGGGGGCAATTGAAAGGCTAATCCAAGTAACTCTCTTAATTGCTTATCCAATTAGGAATTGCAATCTGACCTAGCGTTTGTATTTCCTATTTTTGTAAATGAATTATAGAAGATGAAGAAAGAAGCATAAAGATGGGATAGAGGAGCTTCTGCATATGAAATGGCATTGAGGTAAATGGTGTATTTATCCAATTGTATCTCTTTTCAGTATCTGAAACCTTTACTCTTCCAACCATTGGCTACTAGATTATAATCATTCCCTTTATTTCATTTGGTTTTGAATAATATCTAGTTTCTAATTTGCTTAACTTCCAGTTGTTGTTTACACTTGAATGCCAATCTCAACTTTGTAATTTGGATATGAGCAGGGTTTTAGAAAGGTGGATCCAGACCGCTGGGAATTCGCTAACGAGGGATTTCTCAGAGGCCAGAAGCATCTGCTCAAGACCCTAAAAAGGAGAAGGCCACCCTCCCACCCTCCAACCCAGCACCAATCTCTTGCTCCATGCCTTGAAGTAGGACAGTTTGGGCTGGATGGAGAGATTGAGAGGCTAAAGCGTGACAAGAACATCCTAATGGCGGAACTTGTAAAGCTAAGGCAGGAGCAGCAGAACACGAGAGGCCATCTCAAAGCAATGGAAGAGAGGCTCCAAGGAACCGAGCAGAGGCAACAGCAGATGATGGCCTTCTTGGCTCGAGCTTTGCGGAACCCCAGCTTCCTACAGCAATTGGCTCAGCAGAAAGACAAGAGGAAGGAGCTCGAAGAAGCCATTTCCAAGAAGAGGCGGCGGCCAATAGAGCAAGGGCCTGGGCCTCACTGGGATGTAGGAACCAGTGAAGCTCAAATCAAGACCGATACACAAGAAGTGAGCGAGCTGTATGGGTATGAAGCTCCAGAGCTCGAGAGTTTAGGATTGGATATGCAGGGGTTTTTGAATGAGGAACATAAGGAGCAACCAGAAGAGGTGGATGTGGAGCTGAATGATGAGTTCTGGGAAGAGCTTCTGAATGAAGGCATTGGTGAGGAGAGGGGCAGAACAGACTTGGAAGGGAGAGCCAGTGAGGATGTCAATTTGTTGAGTGAGAAGTTGGGAGACCTAAGTTCTACTAGTCCAAGGTAGAGAGAAATTCTCTTGATGTTTTTATTTGATTGGTACTCCTCAGTAGTGTGCATTAGACTCCAGTAACCTCATTTGTAGTTGGTTAGAATGTGTCAAACTCTCATTGGTAGTTGGAACACTAATCTGTATTACTAATTGGATTAGTGAGGCAGCAGCTTTTTAGGCTGATGGATCCAGAATGAGAGATGTGTGGTTCCTCTCCTGGATGTTATGGTTGCATGGGGTAATTTTCAGTCTTTTGTCTTTGTTGTATGTTGTGGTTCACTTCCTACAGCATGGTGAACAACTACATTCTTTATTGATGTTCCTAACTAATTAGAATGCTAGTCAGTTATGTAAATTGTAGGTGATGGTTTAATTGTTCTGATGTTGTTTTGTAAATTTGAGGGTCTTAATTTATAAAATTGGATTTTTTTTATTTTAAAAAGGGAAGAATTTGAAATTTATATTCAAAGTAATATATATATATATAGTAGTTTAGGAAAATTTACAATTCTCTTGTCCAGACGCTCATCTAAAAACTACCACAGGTCACGTGCCATTTAGAACTCAAACAATAAATAAGAAAGTAAATAAGTAAAACAAAATCTTGTTTTTAGGTCTTGGGTTGCTGTATCTCTTCCTCCTCCAATCATAGCAAGTACCTGTAAGAAAATAAATAGAGTTAGGGAAAGAAAACAAATAATCTTGTAATGCTAGCCAATAAAATTGTCTGTAGATATGAGATGCTACGACAATTGTTTAACACCTTGCGTTTTTCATGACATTCTTCAGGCCAAAAGATTTCCAGATTAAATCTATTTTCCTTCTTCATATGTCTGGATTACACTAGCAGAATTCCTATGCACAATAGAGTGAAGCCAAGACATAATAAATAACAGTAAGCAGATTCATCAGAGTCACCAATTGGAGATTGAGAATGAATCTTAAAGAGAAGATGGCAAATTAAACCTTGACCTGCTAAAATTGAAACAAAAGGAAACATGCATGTTTGTGAGGGTTTATCATTTTCCCTGTCAGAATGATTTTAAGGCTGTATTGTGATACTGCATCCAAGCCTTTTTGGTATTTGTACAGCCATATCGAAAGAAATATAAGGATGTAAGTATTGAAGCAGATATAGTTTGGTAAAGTAGCGATCCTAATCTCGATTCACATCAGCTATAGGAGAGATATAAGCATTGTTATGTTCATATTAATGCTCTTTAATAGATATGTATTTAGATACAGATATTCTAACTCAATAACTATTTTAGTCGGATGCGAATCCGGGGGGTCACATTAGGTTTGGATAGTAGTCGAATACGAGTCGAATATTAACGCATATGACTAAAACTCCAAGAGAAAGATGAGTTATACCCTTGAGTTTAATAGTAATACTCAAAATGCTAAATATATATACAAGATGACATAAGCTCATGTTTTTCTAAACCAAGATGTCACATCATGCAATACTTGATATACTTGAAATAATATGTGCTTTCAGATATATTCAGCATAGTTGAACATGTATTCGGATATCTGGAATATTTTTGTCATTGTCGCATCCATATCAATATTTCCATATTAGATACATACATTCATAATATTCAAAGAATAAATATTTACACATGTAGACTGTAGGAAATGAAATTCAAGTGTAAACAAGTATACAGATGAAAAAAAAAAAACTAATTGGAAATCACACGCTGAGTGAATTGTCCAGATTCTTTTGCACTTTCTACATCATAAACATCTTGAAGTTATTAGAATATAGAGAGATAAATTGTGAATGTAAAGATGGAAAACTACTAAAACATGCTTTTGGAAAATAAAAATGGCAGCAATAGCTTAGCATCTATCATGTTGCAATAACATATTGTAGAGCAGAGAAAAATGAGAGAGTGAACAAACCTAATTCAAATCTCATGGCATATGAAGAGCATTCTTCTAATAGATCAATAGATAAGACTTAGTCTCGAAAGGCTTCGTATTTAATGGATGAGAAAATGGCATCTTAATTGAAATGATCTGTGTTTTCTCTGTTCCATGACAAGTATGATGGATCTCCTGGGGTCCTGAAACAAGTCATTCCAAGTTTACTTTTATAAGGTTAGAGCTTCATATGTTAAAACTTGTTTTGAGCTTTCTCTATTTTCCATCAGAGTCAACATCCAAAATCAAGTAAGAACCAAAGTCAATAAACAGGGCAATACATGAGATTGTTACCTGGGTTTTAATGCATACAACACTAGGAATGACATTGCCATGAACAAACATAGGCCACCAACACAAAGATATGCTACTCCGATAAATTCATTCTTTCCGCCTATCCAAGTTGTGGTTGAAAGGACCAATGTTTTCTTCCCGTCAAAGCTGTATGTATTGTAATGATTCTGTATTACAACTGTTATGTTATCATTTTGTTCAAGGTCCACTTCGATTCTTCCATAAAGTTTTCTGAATGTTGGCAAGGCAGCTGTCCGCATCCAAATCAAGAGGTCTTCTTGCTCACTTAACTGGAACACAGTATGTGATGATAATTCAAACCCAATGAAACTATAAAGTTAAACTAAAATGTTAAGAATCTCAAAGTATCAGCACATTAGTGTAGTACTTACAGGAACCGAGTCATTGAGTGTGGCACCTCCAATCAAGGCTCCACTCTGGAAGTTTTTTGGGATAAACTTCACTGCCAAACTTGTGCTTCTTGTCACTTTCCCAAGCTATATTCTTTTTGTTGATCACTAAATTCTTACTATTAGTTGAAAATTCGTAGGTGTCGTTGAACAAGCTCCAAGCAATAAGACCACAAGGAACTATAGGATCCCCGTTTGGAGTTGTAGCTTCAGGAACACATGCATTTGTCGAACTTCCTTGTTCAAACTTTTTACTTAGCAACTGTTTTTCACTTCGGCTCTTCACATACCTGAAACAAACTGTCTCAGTTCCTTAAATCAGTCCATTGGGATTCTTATATATTACAAAGTATAGGCTATGATACCATGATGAGTTGATGGTAAAGAAACTCTTGAGTAAACCAAGGTGCAACAAATACCTTTAGTTTTAATCTTAACACTTGCCATAATTTTTGGGGATCCACTAGAGGTATTATATTGGCCTATTTTTTAGTTAATTTCATCATTAATTATTGCTAATTTTGGATTTGATATCTAATTATTATTGGATGAAATGTCGTTATATGTAGAATTTCTAATAGGGAGAGACTTTGATTAACAAAGTGTCCGTTAGTCAAATTTTGGGTTTGATTACAACTCCAAATTAGTGAATATAAATATAGGGTTTGGAGGTTTTTCTCCTGCAAAAGTGTTAGAAGTTTGAAAGGAAGAGTTTTGACTTTGAGAGATTCACGACAATTTTAGCAATAAAAGGTTATTATTTCTCGTTTTCATTAACTATCTTGTGAATTATAATCATTATGTTGTTGTGATTGAATTATATTTGATAGTTAAATTTTTTTCTTCTTCTCGTCTTTGTAATTATTTGAACAAAACAAATTATTGAAAAGGCCTTACTGTTCGAAAGGAAACAAATGATACCAAGCTTCTTTGAAGCAGGTGTGAACTAAGCGAGCTGATTAGGGAAGGAAGAACCCATCGAATTGCACCATGATCATCGCCAATGTTGCCATAGCAAAGGGTTGCACCGGGCATGTTGCTTTGTTTTGAGGAGCAACTAGCATCATCCACGCTATTGTCCACTATTTCAATTATGACCGTGTAGTAACTTCCATATGGTTAGCCTATCATGTATATGTCATATTGGTAAGGTTCCACATAAATCTCTATGATTTTTATGTTCTAAAATATCTATCATGTATGTGTATAAGTTGTCTATTGTGACCTCCATTGGGTAGATGACATTTGATTTCACATAAGACTTGTCCAGCTACTAAACAAAATGTTGTTTATATTGCATTAGTATATGATTGAACAAACAAATGTCAAGGTCCTACGCAATGTGACTGCTCATCTACCACGCGGATGCACATGCATGCTGATACACTAACATGCATGTTAGATACAACAGGTAATTAGTTGACTATCAAAGTTTTATCAACTAATTACCTATTAAATCCAATAGTGCACACACAACTGCACCGCACACCCATGTATATAGGTTGCACGCATGTTAAAACCAGAGTCAGGGGTTTTGAGATTTAAAACCATGTCCTTAAACCCATACAAAATTATAAAGATATCAAAGAAGGAATACAAAGTATAAGGATACTTATGGTTCAATCAAACCCATGTGTATCTATGAGGAGAGTATTGAGAGAGATCTTACTATAATCTTGGAGTACGAGAGAAAGAAACACACTTTAACTCTCTTTTCTATGATACAAGTTTTACATCTCACTCACCAATTAATCTATACAAAAAAACACTCTTTTCTTGATGGTAAACCTTTACCCTTCAATGCTAAGTACCTTCTCTGTCTTAACCTTAAAAAATGATTTCATTGGCTCTTTCCACAGAATCCTTTTCTCTCAACTTTTGTTCTTCTGCATCGCGGGAGTCTATATACATACGCATATTTTTGCCTCTAAAGAATTCTTCTTATCAAACTCTAGATTGTAAAATTCCTTATAGAGTCTTTCATAATTCCAAAGCATTGTAAAGATATTAGTTGTTGATAATTGAAGAACCCATCACATTGTGAGAATGCAAATGCAAGGATTCATGTCCCGTGTTATTTAGTTAATTGTCATAGAAGCAAAGTGTTGCTTTTGCTTACACCTGGCTCAGCTTACACTCATTCTGCTGGAAGACATGATTTTTTTGTCTTATGTGGCAAAACATGTAGGTTTAGCCTACATGTCAAGCCATGTTATTTTTCTTTATGTTCTTTTGAATTCTTCTCTCCACCCCAATCTAAAATTTAATTGAATCTGAACTTAGGCTCATGCTCTTCATTCTCCACTATAAAACGAGGCATAGAAAATTCATAGACGCACACATGCACATGCAAAGATGCAAGCGCCGACAGCAAATAAACACGCGTGTGCAATAAATGTGTATGTGCAAGCGCTCACAAACATCTACATGCACGCGAGGGAGACATAACGTAATAGAAGATAAGAGGATTTTGATGAGCAAAAATTAAAAAATCATAATATATATAAGAAGTATTTTGAAAGTTTCAAGGGCGCATGAGAAATTTTAAGCATGCATGAGGAGTTTATTTTAAGTTTTAGAGAGAAAAAACTGTTATGGCATATACGAGGTTCTTGAGAAATAGGGGATAAATAAAAGTATGTATATACTATAGAGGATTTACAATTTCTTTTCCTTTCATTTCCATTTTTCTTCATTTGGGGGGTGGGGCGGGGTGTGTGCTCCTACATGCCCACCTCTAAATCAGTCTTGCGCCCACCCATGAACATGTATACAAATATGTGTTGGAGACAGAGAAAGTCTACACCCAAGATCTATGTGAGGCTATGAGGACAGAAAATGCGGAATGAATCTAACAACAAGCACACAAAAGAAACACCAAATTTTAATGTCGTTCAGCCACAACCCGAGCCTACGTCCAGAATACAAGAGAGAGAAATATTCCACTAATCCAGATAAGAAATATCAAAAATATCATACAACCTCCTCTAGAAGCTACAACAAGATTAAGAATCAACAAATTAAAATAGAAAATACAAGATTACCTCACTAGCTTTAAACCCACCAAACTTACTTGCAAGATCACCTCCCAAACAAGGTAGAAGGACCCAATTTTCAAGATGGTGTAGAATTATTGAACAAATCAACCCAGATGAGCACTTTGAGAAACATTAGTTGCTTCCCCTCTTTTTCCTCCAAAACTCTACCTTTGAGGAATGAATAGTAGAATATTGAATGAGAACTTCTCTCTTGCCTTTTAACCTAAGTTCAAATTGACTTAAGTCCCAACCAAACTCACATTGGTTGAACCAACTTGACCAACTTAACTCAAGTGCTCATATCTCTCTTGAGCCAAATTACAAGAGACCCAACTTGAATCCATTCATGACTGTGGATCCAAACCTAACTATATGGGCACACCAAACTTGAACACAAACGTGCACACGAATGCGCAGGTCCACCACATGCATTAACACCCAAGCAACATACACAAACATGTGCACACACAAACCAAAACATTTGCATGAGCACATAAGTAATGACAGGAGGATAGAGTAAGTAGCCATCTACACATGTCCTAACTTAAAACTCGGAAAAAGCAATCTTCTACCTGTATAGAGTAGCCAAAAACTATCTAATATCAAAAAACATAGAGTACAAAATATTCTTTTTGATGGAGCTTTATGTGTTAATGACATCTAAAAGCTGCTAAAAAAATCTTGAATTAGAAGAAAAATACTCACAAAGAAAAGATTAAGAAAAAATGATAATAAACTTGTTTTAGCATTTCTATCATACACATAATCATAGAAATGAAACTAGCACATGAAAAGAAACTAGCAATTTTATTTTTGATTATGTGTATGATAGAAATGCTAGAACAAGTTTATTATAAATATATCATTCTCCATTTTTTCTATTTAAAAAAACTGGGAGCTCTAAAAAGTTATAAATAAATACATGTAAAACTAAATCAAATATCTACCAAGAATATGAAATGAATGGTATGATGTTGATTATATTTCCATACCGCCGATGATTTTGATAGAAGTTATCAAGCTGATAATAAACATAGATAGGGCTTTTCATATGCTTTGGCACCTAAAAGAAAAATTACAAATTCACCATTAAGATGAACTCTTACACAATCAAGTTAAGAAGATTAAGGGCTAGGATTAAACAGATTTGCCATCCTTAATGAATCACGTAGAAAAAGAATACACTTACAGTTAATTTTTTGATACATGTTTTGTTAGTCTCATCATTTTGTATAAATTGAACTTTGTCCTCGCTAGGAATGCAGTCTGCATCATATCGATCCACAATTTCAATCACCTATAGGTCAAGTAAATTGTGAATATATAAACAAAGAAATTCCTATATTTATTAGAGGGAAGGTGAAAGAAATATTGGTACATGTTCCGATGCAAGCAAGGAAGCAAACCCAATTGGAATGAAGATACCGCCAATAAAAGCCATTGTTGATATAACCTACAGATGTAAAGAGAAATCCACTGACACAAAATAAAAAGAAAGAAGAACAGTATAAACTTGAAGGATTTTTAATACTGAAAAATGGATGGCCATGCTTACAAGTGCTGGTGTTAGTATGGGTTTGCAAGCAGGAAGCTCTTGTTGTGAAAACTTAGAATCTGCACATTACAACAATGAAACATCACACTTAAACTATGAAGAATGGGAGAAAAACTTTATCAATTATTCAGACTGCACAAGAACTGCCAATTTGATTTCCAGTAGTAATTGAAAAAAAAGAAATTAAGACAGACAAAGTAATAATAAACTCCATATTATTCAATATAATGATCATATTGCAATTCTAGTATTTACTGATGAAGAATTATGTTGACCCTTAATAGAGGCAATAAGAATCAAATATATAAGTTTACAACTTTGTTAATCATACATGAGCATCCAACATAAGAGTGTTAAGGAAGAGGGTGTTTACTTGATTAGCATATAGCCTCCCAATTGACTCAAATATACAATTGGGAAGTCCTAGTTGATAAATTCTAGTTAAAACAACACACACACACACACACACACACACACACACTTGTGTCCTTCCAAAAGGATTCGAGCCCGGATCCTTCCCACTCAAATACAACCCTCCGATATTTGAATACAAGATCCACTCTGTTGAAGTTGATCTATATTATTTCAAGTATCTGTAACTAAAAATCAAGTATTTTGAATACTTTTTGCCCATCCATCAAGCGACGCAAAGTGGACAGTCAAAAGTTGTGAGTTGGTTAGCTCTGTCTTTAGACATACAAATTCTCGATCCGGCCATTGATTATGATCTAAACATTTAAAAACCTCTACAAATTAATTTTTGTTAGGTTTCAAATGTTATACACCATTAAACTAACCAATTCATTATTTAACCCGTCCGTTTTTTTCCTACTTGATGCATAGGTAAAAAATATTCAAAACACTTGATTTTTAGTTTATAGATACTTGAAATAATATAAATCAACTTCAACGGAGTGGATCTTGATTCGAATATCGGATATTGGTATTTGAGTGGAAATGGTTCAGCCTCAAATTCTTTTAGGAGGACATAAGTCTCTCTCTCTCTCTCTCTCTCTCTCTCTATATATATATATATATATATATATATATATATATATATATATATATATATATAAAGAGCAATCTTTTCTCTGGGCAGAAAATAAATAAGTCAACGGGTTAATGTTTAGAACTATGATTTTAGCGTCCCCCAACACCCCAACGCACACAAAAAAAAACAACTTACCCTAAGAGAGGTCTTCTTAGAATCATCCTCGAGTGTACTATTTTTTTTGTTGTTGGGGGGGGGTGGATGGATAAGAGGATAAATAATATGGTGGAGTATAGAGAAAAAATTTACAAAATATGCTAGTTATATCTCTAATTGGGATCATAGACAGATGAAAATGATACCTAGATAATCTAGAGTAAAAAGGAGTCGATGAGAAAGAGCCTAATCACCACCAATTTGTGGGTTCCAACCAATGGACCGAGGATACCAACTTTTAGACCATCTATCTCACTAAATTATAGTAGTTGTTCCCCATTTGGTACGTCAAAGATGAGAACTTTTGAAGTTTTGGTTCTTTGAATGTTGGATCATTCATAATTGTCGGATTACTAGTATTAGTGTGGATCTATGTTGCCTTGACACTTTAATGAATGAGATGTAGTTGTGCCAGGTATGTACCAGGTACTTGGATATTTAGGTATTTGACAAAAATGTGATAGATGTTGTGTACCCGAAAACTTGCAATATATTTTTCAATGTACCGAAGACTTGGTATAGATGCATCCGAGAATATAAATTGAAGATTGAATGCGCGAATGGTTAGATTCATTCTTCTTTTTCTTGGCTTTCTCCAATACTATGATAAATTATTAGGGTTTTGCCCAAAATTGTCCTTAACTTTTTTTTTCTTGAAACTACCACGAATTGTCTTTTGCTTGAAAACTCTAACGCCGTTAATGATGCAAGTAAAAAGTTCTACATGCCCTTATTTTAAAAATAATTTATCAATTTAAAATAATTTTTTTGCAAAAAACATTCCAGATCAAATAGAATAATTACAATGTTTGTTTACAAGAAATTCTTCTTCATCAAAATGAATCTTTTTGCATTTTAAGAATTTTTCATAATTTTAAAATATTTTTTAATCAAAACTTGGTTCCTTTGTGAAGAGAGAGAGAGAGAGAGAGTTAAACTTGGGCTCTTTGGAAAAGACATGGAGATGAATCCTTTTCCTTCAAATTTAATGTTAGGTCATTCAAATTCAAGATCCACTCCGTTGGAGTTGATTTACATCGTTAAGAGTGCTTAAAAATAATAATTCAAGTATCACTAGAAATTCAAAATTTTTAAGTTTAGGATCACTAGAAATTCAATATTAAATCTATAAATATCGCTGAATCATTGGTTAGTCCAAACAATACCACTAAAATTTCAAAATGTTCATATCTGACCTGAAATGCAGTCTTGGCTACATTCTTTAATTTAATCCTTCAATTGATGATGTCCCGATCTTAGATCAATCTTCGAGAATACATATGAACATTGAAATTGATTAAATAGATCATCAATTCTTGGTAGTGGGTATCAGTTCTTGATAGTAACTTTATTCAGTTTCTTATCGTCGATACACAATCTCATACTCCTATCATTCTTTCTTACAAATAGAAATAGAGCTCCTCAAGGTAACATATTGGGTTGGATAAACCCGTTATCCATAATTTTTGTAGTTGGACCTTTAATTCTTTCATCTCGGCTAGGGCCTCCTATGGAGAGCTTTTGATATGGAAGCGATTTTCGAAAATAAGTCCATATAATATTCAACCTTCCTATCTGGGAATAACCCTAGTAGTTCCTCAGGGAAGACGTCATGATATTCATTTACAGCTGGTATATCTTTTAATCTTGTCTCAATCTATTTTTTCTGTCCAACACTGTGACTAAAAAAATCCTTAACATCCTTGGCTTAATAGTTTGGTAGCTTTCATGGCTGATATTATCGACATATTCTGTTTATCTTTTGTTCTTTCAAATATAAATTCCGAAACTCTTTTTCATTTTAAAGATCACTCTCTTCTTATAACAATCCACAGAAGCATGATAGGTTGATAGCTATTCATTGCTAATATAATATAATATAATATACCAGGTTACTGTCGGCTTGATGCAAAACCTGAGCTGCATGTTTTTTTTGTTTAATTATAATACACTACATGTACAAAAGCTCACAAATATAGATTTTTCTATTAACTCTTCTAAATTCTAAAATGTAAACATATAAAAGATCTCAAGGGTCCATCCATCTTGCGTCCTAATAAACATCTAAATAGATAAACTCTACTTGTGGTTATTCTATAACTATATGTTGCTCTGATTCAGTTTGAGACTCCATTACTTAGGGTTCTACCTTAATACCATTATATCACAAATCTCTCCAAATACTGGTGGACCCATCATTATATTCTCTACATCGCTGACTGTCCCATCAGACTCTATCGGTATCTGAGACTTTATATCCTAAGACTTCTCAGCTAGAAAATAGCAAAAAATTGCAACAAAACTTCTTTCATATAATAACCCCACAATATAAAACATATCTATATAGAGATTCTCTCAAAGTAATATCAAAATTTATAATTCTTTCAATATGACATATCTCTTATATTCTTTCATCTACCTTTCTATTATTTTATAATCAATCAAATTCTTAATAAGATTTTTTTGTTCGATTAATTTTGACTTACCTGATAATTCAATCACTTTCTCATTTCAGTATCTCATAACATTGGTAGCCCACACTGAAGCCCGCACTCTCAATAGAACTCATTCGAATTCAGGCATGCGAATATACCCTCATTCGAACGTAAAAGAATAATCAATATGCATTTCAAATTAATCAAGCCCGTAAGAATCTACTAACCTATTAGACTATCCGCAACACTTAACACATTTATTCATACAAATGCACATATAAATATCAATCAAAGTAATTAATCTTACTATTGAAACAATTATTCTAAATTAAATCTTTATGCGTATACCTGAGCTCTGATATCAGTTATAGCGGTCCCAATTTTTAATCACCGAATTACCATAATCGATAATTGTTATACTTAAATATTCTGATAATCACTGATAATTTCGGCAGCATCTCTTCTGAAATATGGAGTCTGTCTGATATAATATAACTAATTTAGGTCAACACCAGCCTACTTATCAATTCTAAAAATACAACACTTGATCATAACATCAGATATTCTAGAACTCACAACACCTCAAAAAGATCATCATTTATATAGAGTTCAACTTATCTCAAATACATAACTGATATATATACTACATATCAACCGTTCACTCATATATTAGCCAAAATCCAAGTATTACATTACTTACACAAAAAGACAGTTTAATAGATAAAATATGAGTGTTCAACATAAGCTATTTGAATCTCCTTATTGCTTATAAGATCTCAAACTAGACTATTCCCTTTGTCATAATCTAAAAAAGGGTTAAGATAATGGAGTGAGCTTGATAACTCAATGAGTAATATAAAACTCCAACTTATTCTACATGAATTCATACTTAATTAACTTACAATTTCAATTCTCTAATATTAGTACTTAATTGTATCGGTAATTCAATTCTCAATCAGTTCTTAATTCTTGATATCTTACCCAACCTTTTTTTATCTTTCCTAAAATATAGATGTCTCAACTACAGTTTAGTATCTCATCATATCTATAATTAATGATGCATCGATCATATATTGCTCTTATAACACACAATAATCATATATAAAAGTGATTCATGCATCATGGTATCAAGCTCATATGGCTTTGTAATCATAATAATATGTTCATTGATTGACACACTAAATAATTTCTTATCATAATTAGAATGCACACATTCTACAATTACATTCATTGGTTTAGTTTTTACCGTCTTCCCCTACCATCGGGTCCCACCCGGTCCTTTCCTCCTAAAATATAATATATAAAATAAAACTCCATCTTTTTCAGCCACCGACTCTCACGGTCCCTTCCTCCAACATGTATTCACACGACACACAATATATATATAAGCATAATACTCCGTCTTTTCCCACCACCGGCTCCTGCATGATCTCTTCATCCAACATGTATTCACATGTCAACAGATATAACATATAAAATATCCCATCTTTTCCAACCACCGATTCCTGCACGGTCCTTTCCTCCTCACACAAATATACACAAGTTTGTATATACAAATACCACATACACACTCACGTTCGTAGGATTCATGCAACAATAAAAATGGTATTTGTCACGAGCTTAATCAATTATCGGATAATTTCCAAGAGTTTTATGATATTATTTATTCACATACATGCATGTGTTACACATAATCATATTCATGTATTTTTTAAGTTCATACATGTCATGAAGTTCAGTTTATCAAGAAAAATATCAAGACTTAATCAAGTGCTCAGAGAACAAGTTATAAACATCATTACTGATATCAAATTTTAACTTAATATCTACATACTATTTTCCGATTAGGATCCATGATACATCCACATCAATTTCACGACTTCGGTATACATTATAGTTTGTAAGCAATCATCACACATATACATGTATAGATAAATCAAGTTGTATGCTAGGTTACAATATTA
This sequence comes from Agave tequilana, assembly GCA_038442645.1. Lineage (NCBI taxonomy): Eukaryota > Viridiplantae > Streptophyta > Magnoliopsida > Asparagales > Asparagaceae > Agave > Agave tequilana. The sequence goes on along the minus strand of JAVJIF010013431.1, from coordinate 10,381 downwards.
TCGGTTTTATAATCATCACTACTTGATTAGGGTTAATCAGACTATCAGTTTATATTCTTAACATTATCTTAATTGTGGTTCATATTTACTCATGTATGTTGCTAGTCATAACTTAGTTAAATCCTAATCTTTTTCAAATGAGTTCTATAAATCAGAGATGTTACTCACAGATTCTGGCGATCACCGGAGTTCGATCAATCGTCCAATTCTTCGAGCGCACCCTCAAGGATTCAAGTCAAAATGCCGATTTCCCCTCCGGCAACGATCACCTTTCGTTGTCGTGAGTTGCCCGTGCTTAATCCATACACTAGTGTTATGTGATGGGTGTATATGCATAGCTCTCATCCTTATGAATCTAAAGGTTTGAGAATCGTGTGAATCAGACTCTGAATGGTCGAAATCGCCCGAAAATCACATCGCGCCAACCTGCACATGCCTACGCATGCGCGCTCGCGTCATGTGCCTTGCACTCTCGCCCGCCTGGCCTCCCTATCGCCGGCCACCAAGAGAGGGAGATGAGGAGAGTGCGGAGAAGAAGGTGATGAGAGAGACAGAGAGTGTCTCCCTTATATATTTTTAATAAATTAATCTTACCATGCCACCTAGCTTTACCAATTCCCATCTCCTCTTCATCTCATTGCCTCACTAGTTTATGCACACCTCACCGCTCTACTAACTTGGATTATAAAATATGTACATGAATTAATACATGTACACCAAGGTATGGACACACACACACACACACATTCATATCCACATCATACCTGTATATGAAACAATTAATTTATCAAATTTCTCTTTAAAATTTCATAATAATTGTAATTAAATTATTATCACATAGATTATACTTTCAAATTATCATAAAACTTTTTAGGAAATCAGAAATTAGGGTGTAAATCTATAATTTAAATAATCTGGGAGTTACATATAGCATCTGAGATGTAGTTTTTTGATTGTTCTACCACTTCATGTCATAGATACTGAACTTTACTGCGTGCACGTACACATGGATGATTCCATTATAATTGTATCTGTAATGTACACATATATATTATAAACATCTGGGTTCATGATACATGCAGGGTAAGAGTGGTCGATGGGTCACGGAGGCTTGTTGTGATCCATGTGTGTATAGGAGGATCAATTAAACTACAAATAATTCTCAACTTGAGGTGAGTCCATTTTTTTCTTCACAATGTAGTTTTTCCCCTATACAGCTCTCCTTTTTTTGAAGCGTCTCTCTCATGATCTAGCAATATGAGTATTTCTCCAACAAACTGGCATTGCTCTGAAAAATAATAATGTTGATGATATGATCAAGTAGATATATAAATAAATTAAAGCACCCGCGCATTCAGCCGGCATAAAAAGTTCTATTATATGTATATGAGTGCAGTTGAATAATTGAATTATTTCATGCCTGCCTAAAAAAAACCTATGAACAAACAATGAACCAAGAAATTGTTCCACATTGCAGAAACCAATGTTAAACATAAGCAGACAAGCAAAAAAGAAATTACTAGGTACATTAGAAAAAAAAAAAAAGAGGAAATTAAGAAATATAGTACTTACATGTAGGCTTGTTGGAAATTTTCCTCTTCAGCGAGCTAGAAGAATCTGAGGTTGCATCCCCTACTCGAGACGAGGAACCTTTCCTCAGAAGTTTCATGGTGAAGAACCGACGAAAAAGAATTTGAAAAAAAAAATAGAAAGAGCAAAAAGAAAGAAATGAAAAAAAAAGAAGAAGAAGAAGAAGAAGAAGAAGAAATGAAATGCAAAGAAAAAGGAGATGATCATTATGGTGATATTATCCAATGGACGAGAGCGCAATATAATTCTCCGTGAAATTAGGCCTTTTCCTAGCAACGGGATTAGGTTTCAATGTTTCAATGTTTCAATGTGGCCATAAATAGAGCTCTAGATCCTTATCCACCGCATCAAAGCAATTATAAATGAAGGTTGAAGGGCAAGCGGCCAAAAGTTAAAGACACCAAATTAAAATTTCCCCTTTTTTTTGGTTCTTAATTCTTAAACGATCTACAAGTTTGTTGGATTGAAAAAAATTCTCAGGATTTCCTTTTTTGAAGGAAAATTATTGATTTTGTACATGCTTTCAACGAAGTGTATGTATATATTGAAATAGCATCACATTTTATAATTAGCATTTTGTTGTAAAAATTTTAAAACTAGACACTAAGACTTGGCTAAACAATAAGAGAGGAAGGCTTAGGTTATCGGGGTGACCTTTGCCAGGGAAAAAAAGGGCACAAAATCTCACTTGTCGACACAAATCTCCCAAAAAAAAGGAATAATAATAATAATAATAATAATAATAATAATAATAATAATAATAAAATTACATGTATAATCTAAAATTTATTAAAGTAATATTCTCAATTCACTGGAAACGATATTACTATTTAGAAAAACAGGAGAACAGGTCCAAGATGTATGTAAAATATTTTATTAAAAGCATCTTTTGGGTTTATATTCTTTCTCGATAGAATTTAAACACAGTGTTGTCGAAAATATATCTTTTATTTTGAAAACAAAAATAGAGTTTTAATCCTAGTTTTGCTAACTATGTTCGCATCACTGATATTCATTATGTTGACTTCCATTGTCTTAATTTCTTACAGCTTGGGATCTTAGATAGCTCAGTTTCATACTTTAGTCTTTGCAGTTAATTATTTTCTATCTAAAAATTCAAGTGTGGTGTGTGTGTGTGTGTTTGGGGGGGGTGGGGGGGAGGGGGGGGGGGGGGGGGGGGGGGGGATTAGACTACAAAATTTCCCTTTATTTTTGTGTCAAACTCTTAACGGTTTGTTTTTATGCGACGACATCCAAAATCAAGATCCACTCTATGAAGTTGATCTACATTATTTGAAGTTTCAAAACCAAAAATCATGTCATTTGAATACTTTTTACTTATCCATCAAGTTGGTGCAAAACGGATGGCCGAAAGTAGTGAGTTTAGTTTAACGGTGTATAGTATTTGAAATCTAACAAAAATTGATTTGTGAGGGTTTTTAAGTGTTTAGATCATAATGAAATGATCGGATCGAGAATTTGTGTGTTTAAAAACGTAAATCTAAGCAAAATGCTATTTTCGACCGCCATTTTGCGTCCACTTAATGGGATAAGTAAAAAGTATTTAAATGACATGATTTTTGATTTTTAGAGACTTCAATAATGTAGATCAACTTCAATGGAGTGGGTCTTACATTTGGATGCCGGAGTAGGGATTTGGAACTGTTTAGAGTTGGGCCAAAAAATAAACGTTTATTTTGTAGTCTCTCTCTCTATGTGTGTGTAGAGAGAGAGAGAGAGAGGAGAGGAGGCTCTTGTGTCATTCCAAAAAGATTCGAGGCTGAATCCTTCCCACTCAAATACCAACATCCAATATTCAAATACAAGAACCATTCCGTTTAAGTTGATCTATACTATTTCAAGTATCTTTAAACTAAAAATCAAGTATTTTGAATACTTTTTGCTCATACATCAAGTAGGAAAAAAACAGACGACCTAAATAGTGAGTTGGTTAGTTTAACAGTAAAGAACATTTGAAACCTAACAAAATTAGTTTGTAGAAGTTTTTAAATGTTTATATCATAATCAAATAACCGGATCGAGAATTTATAGGTTCAAAGACATAGATCTGACCAGCTCATTACTTTCGGTTGTCCATTTTACGCCGCTTGATGGATGGGCAAAAAGTATTCAAAACACTTGATTTTTTGTTTATAGATACTTGAAATAATATAGATCAACTTCAACGGAGTGGATCTTGCATTCGAATTTCAGAGAGTTATATTTGAGTTAGAAGGATTCAGACTCAAATCTTTTTAGAAGGACACAAGTCTCTCTCTCTCTCTATATATATCTGGTGTGTGTGTATAGTAAAGTGTTCCTAGTAGGTGTCCTTAGATTACAATCTAAGGAGATGGCTTAAAACTCCAACATCTCAAAAAAAATTTCACGATCCAGCCGCACATTATCAACTTCATATTTTAAGATGTACACATATAAAAAAATCAAGTAATTTTGAATTCGTTTACTTTATTTTCTTTGGGTTCAAATATTAACAGTTTTTAAAAGTATAACAAAATGGAACGATTAGATCAATAAGTAAACGAAATTCAAATCATTTGATTTTTATATGTGAATATCTTAGAACATGAAAATGATAATGTACGGTCAGATTGTAAAAAAAAAAATCGAAATGTTGGAGTTTTAAGCCTCCTCTTGGATTGTTATCTAAGGAGACCTACTAGGATCACTTTACCCAATACATACATACATATACACATACATACACACATACATACACACACACACATATACACACATGTATATATGTATATACATACACACACACACACACACACACACACACAACACATATATGTATATGTATATACACACATATATATATGTATATGTACATGTACGAATACGTATATGTACATGTACATGTATATACATATCTATATATATATATATATATATATATTATATATATATATATATATATATATATATATATATATATATATATATATATATGTATGTATGTATGTATATATACATATATATATGGGTAGACTTGGGTACATGCGGAAGGATTCAAGCCCGAAATTTTCGACTCAAACTCAATCCCGTGACATTCAAACACAAATCCATTCTGTTGAAGTTGCTCTACATTGTTTAAAGTAAGTAAAAACAAAAATCAAGCGTATTAGATACTTTTTACCCATCCATCAAGTAGGCGCAAAATGGATGGCCGAAAATAGTATTTTACTTAGATCTATGACTTTAGACATCTAAATTCTAGATGTAACCATTTGATCATGATCTAAACATTTAAAAAACCCCGCACACCAACTTTTGTTAAGTTTCAAATATTTATATCATTAAACTAATCGACTCACTATTTTGCCTGTTCATTTTTTGCCTACTTGATGGATGGGCAAAAAGTATAAAAAACACTTGATTTGTGATTTTAGTTACTTTAAACAATATAGATCAACTTCAACGGAATGGATCTTGTATTTCAATGTCAGGGGATTGAGTTTGAGTGGGTAAGATTTGGGCTCGAATCTTTCCGCATGTACCCAACTCTATCCTTCTCTCTATATGTGTGTGTGTGTGTATGTGTGTGTATATATGTATATATATACATATGTGTGTGTGTATATATATATATACATATATCTGTATATATATATAATATAGTATATAAAATAGAGAGAGAGTTAGTTGTGTCATTCCGAAAGGATTCGAGCCCGAACCCTTCCCACTCAAATACCAACATTCGACATTTAAATATAAGATCCACTCTGTGAAGTTGATTTATATTATTTAAAGTAACTAAAAATCAAAAATCAAGTGTTTTGAATACTTTTGCCTATCCATCAAACGACACAAAATGGATGGCTGAAAGTAGTGTGTTAATTAGATTTATATATTTAGACATACATATTCTTGATCCGGCCATTTGATCATGATCTAATTGTAAACCCCTGCTCCCTGATGTACGTATCACAGTATCAGTACGCGATACGACGTATAAAGTTGATTTGACCTTTCTGGTAGTCCGATTGAGCCGATTTCAGTTTCTAAAAATCATTTCTAATATTTTAGATTTGTCAGAATTTTCTGGAATTTTTCTGGCTTATTTGGAAAATATCCGTGTCGGTGTCGGCCGATACCGATAAGCTGCTTTATGATTTTTTTATCTCACACATGGAGTTGCATTTTGAGAATCGGCTTTCACCGTATATTTTAGAATCACAAGAGCTACGTTTGGGTATTTTGGGGATTTTTCTGAATTTATCGAAAATCCGGCCAAACCGGTGTCGCCCGGTACTGGCGATAGCTTCCGGGATTTTTAATTGCAAACCAGATAGAATTTATGCAAACCGTTTCATATTACGTCTCAGGATAATATTCTCTATTTTTTTAATTTTTGGGCATCATTCGGAGCTAGTCAATTTTTGACCATATTCAAATATTATTAAATTATTATTTTAAAATTCTTTTCTTTTCTTTTCTTTTCCTTTCTCTTCTCTTCTCTGGTTTCTTCCAGCGAAGTCCCCCACCGACTTACCCATCTCCACCTCCATTCCCTCTCTATAAATCTCTCCCTCTCTCTCTCCCCCCTCTCTCCTCTCTTACACTTTCTCTCTCTCCAAACCTTCTCTCTCCCTAACCTCTTTCTCTCGGGCGACCAAAAAGGGGGGCAACCTGCAAACCAGGCCAGGCCGCAGGCCGCACCCCAGCCCGGCCGCCGGCGCCCTCCCTAGGCCGCGACCCCAAGGCCAAGCCACCTCCTTTCTCTCTCTTCTTTTTCTTCTTCCTTTCTTCTTCTTCTTTTCCTTTTTCTTTCTTTTTCTTTTCCTTCTTCTTCCCCTGTGCTTCTGCTTCTTCCTCTCTCTCTCTCTCCCTCACCATCTCTCTCTCTCTCTCACTCACCTGAGCCACCGCCGGCGGCCGGGACCGCCGCCGGCAGGCCGGCCGCGCCGCCGGTCAGCTGGGCTGGCCGGTCGGCTGTGCAGGAAGCACAGCAGCAGCAAAATGCTGCTGTTGTTGCTTTGTTTTGTGGGTTTGGGTTTTTCCCCAAACCCATTAACCCCATAGACACCCACTACCCACTACCCATTACACCCGTTAACCCAATAACCGATACCCATTAATTTAAGTTAAACGGGTTTGGGTTGTGAATCTGGACCCGACTCGTTATGAGCCAAACCGCTCCGAAACCAATAAAGGTATATTTGCAGAAAACCCCTGTACATTTCAGTATTTGCATTTAATATTTTATTTACATATTTAACCCTATTTGTTATGATTTAGTATTCGGGCGATATCGGGAGCATCCGGACTCCGATTGGGACGATTCTGGATCCGTTGTGATCGTGGGAAAGAGAGCTACCTTCCTATGGCTAGTTTGTGAGTGTTTTTCTTTTCCAATTTATATTTATTTATGTTTAATAACATGGGTGATTGCTTTAGTTATGCCATAGTAATTATGGGTGAAGCACTAGAAATGGTAAGATACCGTAACGAGAGAAAAGTCCTGTTTTGAAATAAGAATCTGTATCATATGTTAGCAAACATAAACAATAAACTAATACTGATAGAGGACTACGAGACACAGTCACTTCATGGATCACTATGATGGTTCCCCAATACTGCTACAGGTACACTGATACACGTATGGTTACACCACACTGCTACACGTACACTAAACACACGCGTATTCTCTTATACGAGCTAGTGCCACTATTCCACTGTTACCCTTACCGACCCCTAGTCCACTGACCACCGTATTGCGTGTACATAGCAGTTACACTGGATATCATTATTTCATGTAGATTTCATGTAGCATTATGTACACGTCTCACCATGACATAGATACTGAGTCACGACACGATTTCTACATGTTTGTGAACTGATGATATATGGATACGCTATTACACGGGATACCGCTATATGGCCACTCCGTACATGTCTACACTACTGTTAGTTCTACTCACCGATATACATGCATTGATTGTCTTTGTACTCCTGTTACATGGATCATGGATTTATGTCTGTTACATGGATCATGGATTTATTCCTGTTATATGGCTCATGGATTTATTCCTGTTGCATAGATCATGGTTTATATGATTGTTACAGGCATATTCATGTATTCTCGTTACGTGATTATTTCTTGTTCCTGATATTGAGATTCCCGTTACTGGACATGTGAGCTGTTGATATGCGATGTGTGGAATCCCACATCTATTGTTTCCGTTTCCCGTTATATTATTCCCGTTTCCCGTTATATTGTTCTATGCTATCAACAGAGCTCAGGTCCTGTTCTCATGTTACCCGTATCATATACTGTATTTGTTCTTGTTATATTGTATACTTGACATATCAGATCATAAAGATAACTTGGTGATGGGGGAGACTCAACGGTTGATTAGATCTTATCAGGTGATGTACTGGATCCATATTGTTCTCCCACTGCAGGGGACGGTAGTGCTACCTACCAATTGCTCCATGAGCTCTTGTTACTTGATTCATGCTCCCTCTTAGCGGAGGGCCCTGGTCTCAGCAGCCAGGGGTTTGTTTAAGGCCGTGATCCCGGGTATGCACGGGATACACCTACCCGATAAGAACTCCTTGACCATGGGTTTCCAAGTAACATAATAAAACAGTATACACAATAGTGACGTCGAGAACACTTGTTATTGGTTACTCTTTCGTTGGATAATGGTACCCGTAGGCCATGTCCGGATGGGTTCGACTGGAGTGCGGGCTCCAGGTATGAACTGCCAGTGGTATGGGACACTGGAAGAGATTGATTAAAATACCAGGTGATACTGATTGTTATTATTGTATAAATCACATGGCATGCTCTACTCATGTATATTATTGTCCTTCGTAATGTTACAATTGCTGATATGTTATTCGCTATCATGTCACCTGTATATCATGTTACATTTTCTAATATTCGTTACATTCCATGTGGTACCATGCGATTCATATACATGTATACTATGCATTGCATATGGTCTGTTTCCTGTATTCCTTGCAGACATCATGATGTATATGCACGACACCGTATGATGGTTATATTGCACATGCCCACCTGCATGTTCATATTGCACATGCCCACCTGCCTGTTCATATTGCATATGCCCACCTGCATGTTCACTTATATCATGTCACCACTAGACAACATCATTTTATAATCTGGATACAACTATAGACATGACCCGATGATAACCGGCAAGGTAGTGATGATAATAAAAGATGACATGTTTATCTATTTCTACTGCTTATTATATCCTTATCATATGGTATCACTAGTCCCACATTATGTATTATATATTATTATCGTGCTTGTATTACTATTGTAACGGTCCCAGATATCATAAATTCCAAATAACAGAATATTCTATTAAAACTGATAGAATATCGTAATCATCTCCAAGCTCTTAAAATTTTCGGCAGCACTTCCTTTGTAAATGTTACATGCCCAAATATACATTTCAACTCACAATAATTTCGGCCAACATCAGCCTACTTATCCTCAATCCAATATATATATATATATATATATAAAAAAGGGTTAATAATCACCCATGTAACACAAATAGTGTTACGGCTCACAATGATCAACTTATTCTCCAAATAACAATTTCGGCTAGACATCGCCTACTATGAAAATACAATGACATATGCCGAGAGTACCCCTCTCGGCCTCCACAATAAACAGATTTACTGTAAACTTTAACTTTAACACATCACAATAATCACAATCTAACTTATTCTAACTCATCCATCTCTCAAAACGTACATAAGGTATCAGTATACATCAAGTAAGATGAGTTAGAATAAGTTAGATTGTGATTATGGTGATGTGTTAGAGTTACAGTTAAATCTGTTTATTGTGGAGGCCGAGAGGGGTACTCTCGGGCATATGTCATTGTATTTTCATAGTAGGCGATGTCTAGCCGAAATTGTTATTTGGAGAATAAGTTGATCATTGTGAGCCGTAACACTATTGTGGTTACATGGGTGATTATTAACCCTTTTATATATATATATATATATTGGATTGAGGATAAGTAGGCTTATGTTGGCCGAAATTATTGTGAGTTGAAATGTATATTTGGGCATGTAACATTTACAAAGGAAGTGCTGCCGAAAATTTAAGAGCTTGGAGATGATTACGATAATCTATCAGTTTAATAGAATATTCTGTTATTTGGAATTTATGATATCTGGGACTGTTACAGTTGGTATCAGAGCGCAGGATATAGGATAAGAAATTCTGATGGTAAGGATTGAAGATTTAAGGAATCTGGGACGTTACAACTATTGTATATATTATTGCCTCCTTCATTTTACCACTCACTAGGTCGTTTCTGACGACCCTGCGTTTGCGTGCCCATGTTGGAAATCGAGTTACCGTATTGTCAGATAGTGGCCCTGGATCACATGGGAGACGCATCATCGAGACCATTCATAGGTATCTTTATATTATTTCTGTTAGTCATTTATCCCTATTTTCCTATCTGTTATTATCGCTAATCTCTTTCTGCAGGTATTCTTGTACTTATTCATGCTGGAACTCATGTATATATGGCGGTGTTTATTGTACTGAGGTTATGCTTACGTACGTGAGGGTTTTCCGCCCTGCGTATGTACGTCGCTATAACGTCCCCGTACCTGCGGGATCGGGGCGTTACATAAATATTTAAAAATTCCTACAAATCAAATTTTTGTTAGGTTTCAAATGTTCTACCCGTTAAACTAACCAATTCACTATTTAGGTCTTCCGTTTCCCCCCGCTAGATGCATGGGCAAAATGTATTTAAAA